>CABHPP010131636.1:31271-75073 GCA_902168425.1 Peromyscus attwateri | reverse complement strand
TTCACTCCATGTTTGATTTTTAAGTTGGGTTTTGGTCATTTCATGTTCCTAGCCTTTCATTGTTGCAGAGGTTTTTTGCTCATTCATTCGTTAACGTGCCAATACGTGGAGCCGAAAACCACAGCTTAAGAAGCCGTGTGCTAAACCACTGTGGGACATGCTCCACATCTGGCCGACTAGGAAATGGTTGCAGGGTTATCTAGAGTTCATCAAGGCTTGTGCTTGCAAAAGGTCCGGTACAGGCTGCTGCAAACATCCCTGGCTGAGGCTGTACTTCCAGGAACCAGTAAACTGCAGTCTTTACTGTGGAGTCGTCTCCAGGATTCCATGGAGTGTTGAAGATGGCCGCTGCTGGACATAGGTAGTCTAGCTGGTTAATGCTCACAGCAGCCAGGGCAGCAAGAGTCTGACAGCTGGTACTTAGGGAATCAAGGTCTTTGTTTCTCTTCAGGAACAGGAGGTCGGAAGAAATGCCTGCAGCGTGGCAGAAAGCACTTAGCAGCACTGTGACTTTTGGTGGGTTCTTTGAACAGTGTGTAACACCTGTCCAGTGCCCCAGGGGAAAATGGGTATCCTTACACTCTCCCACACAACGTGATAGAGGTAGAGGTCCACAACTGAGTGACTTCAAGGAGCAGGGATGTGCTGGTTCTCAGGACTGTCCATTTTCATCTGTCATTACCAGAGGCTTCCCTCTGGTGCCCATGGGTAGTCCTGGCCTAGCTTTTTGAGCTACACGCAGAGGAAGCCAACCCTCTGAACAGTGCTGAGCACACCTTCCTCAGAGCCAGCTGAAAGTGTGTGGATGTTCCTTTGTTTCTAGGTAGGATGTGTTAGGGTCAGGGAAAGGGTGAACAGCCTGGGTGCCTGCTGGGACCCAGTGGGGTGTCACCAAGAGTGGGAACATACTCCTACTCCTCATTTGCATACCCCACCTTACATCTTGTCACAGTTCTGGCCCACCCTCCACCCCCACCCCCGGCCGGGACTCAGGGGACTGGTATTTTGGTCATATACAGTAAAATGACTCAAAAATTTCAGGGTTCTGTGGGCCATGTGGTGAGAGCCACTGCCCTGGGAGACTCCACAGCTGCCTTTCGCTTTCATTTTCTCATCCGAGGGTGTAACAGATCCAGCCTGACTTACGATGGGGCTGTGCTGGGATAAATCCATAATGACTCGCAATATCACAAATCAAAATTTCAGTGGGTGCACCTAGCTGGAGGAATGTCCTAGCTTAGTGTAAGGTGTGTAATATGTGTAGGGTCTTGGGTTTTTGCTCCAGGAATGGAGTCCCACCACTGCCTAGTGTCATGGCAGGACTGTCTTACTGCATGTTATTAACCTGAAAATGATCAAAATCCAAAATGCAAAGTGTGGTCTCAACAGCACACGGATGGCATTTCCAGCATCAGAAAGTTGAAAATTTTAAATCAACCATTGTTAAGTCCAGAAGCTTCTAGAATGGAGGCTCCACAGTCTGAGGGGAGAAGCAGAGATCCAGCCCAGTGCAGACACTCCTTTTGAAAAGCAGAGAAGCAGGGTTACTGCTCTTCACCTCCCATGCCCTAGAGGTGAGGCCTAGCTCCCTCCAGACAGAGGCACTCTCAACCCTAAAGGAACTTGGGTTCCACATGGTTGGGGCAGAGAGGGAGTTCAGAAACTCCCTTTCCAGCCACATGCTGCTGGCTTGCTGCTCAGGTCACATTTCCTGTTTGTCTTTGGGACCCAAGTAGAACCTTGGGTGAAGGGCAGGGGGTGGGTGGAGCCTTCTTAGTAAAACTGTACTAGTTGGAGGCAGAAAGAGCCTAAAATGAGCCAAACTTTCCTTGTGTAGATAGGGAAACGGAGAGAAACTGAGGAAAAGCATGTGAGAACCTGTCCCTGCCCCCATAATCTGCCAGAAGTCATGAATTAGGAGTATGATGAGAGTCTAAAACCATCAGGGGAGCCCACTTCCCCGCATCCCATAGCTCAGGAGTTGAGGCTGGCAGTGTCCGGTCTGGGCCAGAGAAGATTTTCACGGTGAGCCAAGAGAACAAATTATTTTCAAATCAACACACAACAAGCACACCGGAAGCCTCCTTTGCTGGCTGCTGACTGAGGAGCAGTTTATATCTGCCACTGGGGGTGGAAATCTATCAAACAATCAATTACACATGTCCAAACAGTGGCCCGGCCAGGGCCAACTTCGGTCCTCTCCTGGCTTCCCTTGCTTCGATTTAAGGCAAGAGGCCAGAGGTAATCACATAACTACAGAGGTGCTGCCAGAAGGGTTGGGGTACTAAAAAATAATGCTCTTCCTCATGCCAAAGTAGGGTTAGAAAACCCTAAAGCAAGTGAGAGAGATAGCTCAGATATAGAGTTCGTGCAAGGTGGTGTCCTGCACTAGCAACACACACACACACACACACACACACACACACACACGCATGTGTCAGGAGTCCCTAAGGCTGGCTGTCTCTTAATTGTGGCCTTGAACAAGTACTTGAGCCCTCCATGAATTGGCTGACGGACAGAGGCCCCTCTCCTTGAGCCAAGTCTCAAGGAGTGTATTTGTGGGTCTCCTCTCTGCCCGTGTGTTTTACTTTTTGTCACCCGTCACTGACTACAACTTCCCTTTCCCCTGGTCACCCGTGAAGACTGTCTCAAAGGAGTACCACTGGGTTTAGTCCTCACTGCAGTCCAGCAGAGTGGCACCCCTCTTCCCATTGGAGCTCGAGGACACTGCCACACGATGGAGTGGGGAGATAAGTGTGGCTCACTGCAGCACCCCAAACCCTTCCTCATTCTCCTATCTGTCCTTGAGCCACCCTAGAGCAGGCCATGGAGGAGGCAGGCGAGGTGGACCCCTGGGGTTGGGAACCAAGGCCACCCTGGCAAGCAGACGTTCTGGCTGGCCTTCAGATCAATACTCTAAACATTTGCTCAGAGTTTATGTGGCGTGAAGCCAGCTGGAGTGGGTGGGGTCTGCTCTGGTTTCCAGGGTCCCACCCCACACAAGGACCTTTGCAGAAGCAGAAAGTGACTGACAGAGATGCTTTCCAAGCTGCAGTGAGTTTTGTCCTGAAGAGGAAGAGGAAAAGGAACCCCCGGCACCCAGTCCCTATCCTTCATTCTGCCTTTTTTCTTGGGTTTGTGGTTGAACTTTCCAAGCCAGACGGCTTCTGGGGTGGCTCCTCAGAAGATTTAGTTTGGTTTCCATTTTTATTTGAAATTTATTTAAAATGTAGACGAGAACCGGATTCTTATAAACAAAGACCATGTTGCCTGCCACTTGTTTCTGTTGGTAGAGCAGCCTGGACTGTGTTTCAAGTGGCGTCCTTGAACTTGGCTCCTTTTGCAAATGAACAACAGAAAATATGGCTTATGTTTATGCGAAGTCAACATTGCTCTGTTATTTTTAATTTATTTTTATTTTTACTTTTTGAGTGTCGGAGAGCCACCTAACTTAATTAGTACATTTTTGTCTGGTCACAGAAGTCATACATTCTCACTGTAGAACAGCAAGTGTAGAGGTCAGGCGGAAGTGTGCCGTCTTCCCACAGGCTGAGACTCACCCCTTCCGCTGTGCTCTCAAAACTTACCCTTCACCCCCTTTCCTTCAGTCTCTTTAGTTTCCAGGCCTTGCTGTCCGGCTACAATGTTAGCATTTTAGGGGAAGACTTGAGGGGTTTGTCCAATCTCTGTATCTCCCACAGCGCCAGGCACACCGTAGGTGTTTTATAATTGTTTATTGATTGGAACAGGATCTGGTACATTTCCAGTATTTGGAGGATAGGATGGCCCAGATAGGCAGGTGTGGGGTCACATGGCCCCTCAGGTACCTGAGGGTCTTGGGACTCAGCTGTCAGCACTGGTCAGCACTCAGCTGTCTGGTGAGACTGGGGAGCACTGTCCTGGGATTATCTCGCAGCAGCTGGCCCCAGCCAGGGGTTTCCTAATATTCATAGGGTGCTGTTGGCCTGAGATTCAGTATTTCTGTCTGGACACCTGCAGTTTATGTAAGTTCAGTATAAAGGACATGGGACAGTTAACATGTGAGTGCCACCAGAGGTGCGCCACCACACGGATGCTAAGACAAAGGTCACCTTCCTGTCTGCAAGGATGCCCACTCCAAGATGGCCCTGCTGGTGTTGTGTAGCGCGGTGGCTGCTGGAAGCCGCTGCCGTACCCCATCTGTGACTCAGCAACTGGTGCTTTGCCAGTGAACTCACTGAATGCTGAAGGTTTTTGTTTTTGTTTTTAATTGGGGAAACATGGAATGTGTTAATTATGATGAATGTTACAAATGGAATACGTTGCTTAAGTTCAAGGTCAGCCTGACAAGTGGATGGGCTCTTTATAAAATTGCCTTTGATCCCAGTACTTAGGAGGCAGAGGTAGGCTGTGAGTTTGAGGTCAGCCTAGTCTGTATAGTGAGTTCCAGGCCAGTCAGGAAAAAGAAAAAAAGTTTTAAAAAGTTGAATTTATTTACTTGTGTGTATATGAGTCGTTTTACTTGTAAAATCTAATTATAATTGTCATATGACCCCATGGTAGGGAAAACGTTTTTTTACCTCTTTGCATGTGTGTGTATGTGTGTATGCATGTCCACAAATGTAGGCACCATGGAATGCATGCACGTGGAGATCGGAAGACAGCTTGCAGGGGTTGGTTCTCTCCTTCCACTGTGTGGGTCCAGGTGCAGAGCTCAGGTTGATGGTGACAAGTGCCTTTACCCACTGAGCTGGCTCACTGACCCTCCACTCTTCACTCCTGTGTAGAGATGACCGAAGAATCATTTACCTTGGAGCAGCCAGAGACTCTGGATTCTGTGGGACTGAAAGAGGACAGAGTCCTCTGTGGCCTTGGGCTCCTTAGGCCTCTTCTGAGATTGCTTTTACATATAAAGATAAAGTAGGCAGGCCAAGAGAGGAGCTGAGGCATACTGAACAGCAAACGAAAGAGCAATCGATTCTGATTCTCGAGGTTGTCTCTTAGCTTGGTAGAACCGAGCTGGGTCCCCATCTGTAAAATGGGGTGATCTCAGTGCTTCACAGAAAATAGGAGTGGAAGGAAGTGAGAGTCATGTGCCCAGGATCCTGCCTGGCAACATTTGCATCTTCAGTGAGAAACATTTGCAGTGGCAGTTATTATCATCAAAATTAATGGGATTATACAGGCTACAGATCCTCAGTGCTAAGACGTTCACAACCTGAACCGGGGGAGGAGACAGATTGGCATGGTAGTCGCTGAGGGAAGACACACAGATGCTGAAGAGAAGCCCAGAGAAAGTGCCCAGAGAGGGAAGTTACTTCTTGGCTGGAAGAAAACTGTGTAGGGGTGAAGCCTCCGTGTGACCAGGCTCGGATTGGTTCTGACGTTGACCCTGAGTGTGGGCAAGTGAACTCTGGACTTGTTCCTCTCTGTAAGATGGGGCTGACAGAATGGGCTTCTCAGAGGCATTAGGTGCCCCCGCCCCCATCAGCAGGTTAAATCAGCAGGTCATCCTGGGCCAGCTGGGGGCTGCGCGCACTCAGGAGCCAGGTGAAGAGTCTTTGTGAATCTGCTCTGTGGCACAAAGAAGCCCAGTAAGGTCTGTGTGAGCCGTCAAGTGCTCAAGCCCACTCCCATCTTATTGGTCAGATTAGCCACATGGCCTTACCAACCAACTCCAAAGGGCCAGGAATTGAAATCTCACCATAGAAGCAGAGAGCTGGAAATCCCTAGTCAAACAACATTAAAAAAACGATCTCAGGTTGTGTGTTCCCTTCCTGCCAAATTTGCTGACAATAGCTGAGGAAGCTGATACCCGCCTTGGGTCCCACACACAGCAGGCTGTGGGCTTTCTACTCTGAAGACACCACTCAGCAGAGAAAGAAAGGGTGTTCAAGGGCTGTCAGCTGGTGTCTCTGGAGGAACAGAAGCCTGAAGCTGGAGGTAGAAAGAGGTGACCACGAAGGGGGCAATGGTACCTACTAAGAGCTTGACACCCCTTGAGGGGTCTGTGGGGAAGGCAGAAGCAAGGAGATGGAGCTGGGTTTCTAGATGGTTCTGTAGACCAAGCTGTGCTGTGGTTGGTGAATGGAGCACCTCTTCAGGATTCTTGTGTGTCTAAGCTGCGTTCTGCTTGCATGGGCTGACTGTTCTTCCAGTACAGTGCCTCACCTGCTTTGTCCATGGTTCCCTGGCAGTGAAGCTCACTTTTGCAGTGGCCTGTACCTTCATCAGGGAGCCCAGAACCATTCTTTCACAGGGCACGGGGAAAGCAGAGCAATGTGATGTGTTCCAGAACCATTCTTGAATAGGGCGCTGGGTGGAGCAGAGCAATGTGGCTGTTTCCGGAGTGTTTTTAGACACAGTTGAGCATGTTTAGGAAGACGACTGAGGACACTCCCAGCCCTTCCTTGATTTCTGTGGTTTCCTTCACTGTCTTGGGGTAGGTTTGTTGGATGCCTGGATGGAAGCCAGCTTCTTTACCTCATGCTGCATTGCACTGGATATGTCACTTCCCTTCCCTGATGCCCAGTTTCCTCACCTGGAAAACAGTGTATGTAGCTCAGAAGACTGGGGGCTAGCTTGAGAGGGAAGGAATCCACAGTAGAGGCTTTCAGAGGTGGCCTCAGAATCCTCTAGAAATCCATGGGGCTCAAAGTAAACTGGTGACCGAAGGTGCCGGCAATGGAACCTTGCTTGTCGCTGTCTCAGGACACCCACCTTAGTAGAGAGATGGCTGGCTTCAAGGCCCGTCTTCCACTGGGCGCTGAGATACCCGGGACAGAAGCTGTACCACTGTAGACTCACATAATGCCTGGAACTCTCTAAGTACCTAACAGATTCGTAAACATATGAACAGCTCGCTTCCTCTGGTTTGGACCAGTGGCTTACAGATTTTTTAAAAAAATTATCACTTGCTGGACTAGTGCTCTACCACTGCGCTCTGTCGCTAGCCTTCTTGCAGACTGAATATATTTGGGTGTGGGTGTGGCCTGTATGTGTAGTTCAGGGAAAAACCTGTGGGAGGTGGCTTTCCCCTTCCACCATGTACGTCATCGGGTATAGCAGCAAATGCCCTAACCCACTAACCCATTTCACTGCCCCTGTTTGCACACTTCTTATGGGATATGAGGAGGTAAGAAAGTCACTTGAGACAAACCACCCTGCTCAGGGTACCGTGGCCCTGCCTCCAAGGCTGTGGTCAAGGCCCGGGTAGGAAAGGTGATTCAGAAGTGTTCTGGGAATTGCTCCATCCATGCCAAGGCAGAGCTAGCTGTTTTCAGGCCACGAGTACATGGTGGACTCTGGCTATACAGAGCAAATAGTGCCAGAGCCTGTGAGGAGAGTTCTGGAATAATCATCACCGTGAACTGAGAAATTGTTGCTTACTGGGGATTTGTTAACACAGGCACTCTGCAACACACTTCATGGGCACCATCTCTTTGTGATGCCTGAGAGAGAGGCTTTGCTGCTCTCATTGTACAAGCAGGAGAAAGCAAGTCTTTAGAAGCCCAACTTGCCCAAGGTCATTCAGTCAGTCAGTCCCCCAAGACTCTCCTGTAGATGAGGCTCCGTCTTTGGGCTGCGGAGAGCTGGAGACAGTTTGTTTCTTAGGCACTAGGGACTGTAACACAACTATTTCCTAAGTACATTCTAGGTTCCATGAACTTTATAGACGGATTTGTTGATCTTGGTAATTCAACGATTAAATAATTTTAAAAAATTGGATGTGGGGTCTTTGCCCAAGTGGCCTTGAATCCCTGGGATCAACACATCGTTTTCCTTAGCTGTTGTGTTTAGAGATGAGCCATAGAGCCTGGCTGAGGCAGCGGTCCCCCTCCCCCTCCTCCTCCTCCTCCTCCTCCATCGCCCCTTCGTGCTTCTTCTGTAGTGTAGGGGTCCACCTCAGGACCTCACTCATGCCAGGCTAGTAAACGTCTCACCACACTCTATCACCCCTGTTTATGGAGGGGTAAACTGAGGCTCTGGGAGGTTGATATCCAGGGTCACAGGGGAAGAAATGAGAGGCTCTCTGGTGCTTGAACAAGAGCTGTCTCATTCCAAGGACAGACAGAGAAAACATTTCCCCATGACCTGAATTAGAGTTATTCTGTTTGTTGGTTGGTTTCAGAGGTTTTGTTTGTCTTTTTTTTTTTTTAACTTCCTGATAGAGCCTCTTATATTAGACACAAATTCTTGAAAGTGTTTTTATCAATTTATTATAAGAGATTGAGCAAAATCTAATAGGAGGGGGAAAAAATCCAATGCAGAACAATCTCAGGATTTTCCAGTAAATCCTTAGATTTAAATACCCCTGGGCCGTGCACAGCTTCCATTGAATTTATTTGTCTCCCCTGTTCAGGCATCAAATCAGGCAAGTTACAGAAGTCACGAGATAGGCAAGAACAGCCTGTGCAGTTAGCTGGAGCCTTTCTGGGCATGCAGTCATCCTGATTTTCAGGGTTATCCTGAGCCCCAGTCTTGCATCTATAAAGCAAAGGTAGACTACCCACACTCGAGGGTCACTGCAGAGAGGCAGGGCACCATAGGCAAAGCACAGGAGATGAGTCCTGAGCCCATCAGTGGGTACGGGGAGGGGGGAGCCCTCCATCCCCCACTGGCCACACTCTTCTTGGGCAGTGGTTGGTGGGAACAGAGGCCTACGAATACCTTTAGCATCCCTGTGCACACAGAATACTTTCATCAGTCCACACTGAAAGCAGGCAGAGAGTGAGAAGGACTTTGGGTCTGTCCCACTCAGATACCACCCAGTGCCTGGGAAAGGACCTCATGTCTGTGGATGGACTTGGTTCTGGTGGATAAGTGTCTTAGTCAGGGTTTCTGTTGCTGTGATGAAGCACCATGTCCAAAAGCAAGTTGGAAAGGAAAGGGTTTATTTGGCTTACAACTTCCACACTTCCATCACTGAAGGAAGTTAGGACAGGAACTTAAACAGGGCAGGAACCTGGAGACAGGAGCTGATGCAGAGGGGTGCTGCTTTCTGGCTTGCTCAGCCTGCTTTCTTATAGAACCCAGAATCACCAGATCAAATATTGCTCCACCCACAATGGGCTGGGCCCTCCCCATCAATCATTAAATAAGAAAATGCCTTACAGCTGGACCTTATGGAGACATTTTCTCAGTTGAGGCTCCCTCCTTTAAGATGACTCTAGCTTGTGTCAAGTTGACATAAAACTGGCCAGCACTGCAGGAGTCCCTGAAGTATGTCTGGAAGGAGCTGTTTGTTTGAAAGGAGCTGTAATATCCAGGGGAAGGGAGGCACTCACATGGATATGAGGAGTTGTTGGCTCTGGGTCTTACCAATGTTACCCAACCTTGAGCTGCAGTTTCTCTGCCTGGGGAACTAGGAAGGTTGCCCACTGGCTGCAGTGAAGATGAAGGGAGACCATTATTCAGATTATCTTGGGACCAGAGAGATGCTCAGAGACAAAAAGCACTTGCTATTCTTGCAGAGAACTATGTTTGCTTCCCAGCCCCAACATGGCAGCTCACAACCATCTGTAACTTCAGTTCCAGGGCATTTGATGACCGTTTCTGGACTCTGCAGGTACTGCACTCATGGATATAACATAAAATGCAAACCACTCATGCATAAAGTATTTGAGACAGGGTCTCACCCTGTCACCCTGGCTGGCCTGGAACTTGCTGTGTAAACCAGGGTGGCCTTGAACTTACAGAGATTGGCTTCCCTCTGAGAAATTCAGGGTCAAAACAGGTATGCAGCTGACTGGCAGGTTCCCTATCCCTAGAAGGCTTAAAGCGGGGTTGGGAGAGAAGGTTAGCGGAAGCCTGGGAGGACTGACAAGTTAAAAGCCTGGGAGACTTAAAGCTGGAAAGGTGAACATGGCTTATTCCCTTCAGGTCATCCAGAAGGCCATGCTGCTGGCCAGCTGGGGGTTCAGCACTCAGACAGCAAGACCAAGATATAGGAACTGGCCCTGGAGACATGGTGTCTGCTGAAGGGAGACTAAGAAACAGGCAGAGGCCAGTCTGCCAAACTCCCGCTCTCCTGGTGCCTCCAATTCTCGGCAGTTGTGTAGTTGGAGGTTTTTCTGTGTCCCACCCGGTCCGCAGCCGCTCAGACCCAATAAATACACAGAGGCTTATATTACTTGCAAACTGTATGGCCTAATGGCTCAGACTTCTTGCTAGCTCGCTCTTACAACTTAACCCATTTCTATAAATCTATAAGTTGCCATGTGGCTGTGGCATTGCCAGTCTGATGGCATCTTGCTGCTCCTTAGGCTGGGGCTGGCATCTCTCATCAACTCTGCCCTTCTCTCCACATATCTGCTTGAATTTTCCTGCCTGCCTCTAAGCTGCCTTGCCATAGGCCAATGCAGCTTTATTTATCAACCAATCAGAGCAACACATTCACAGTGTACAGAAAGATATCCCATAGCACAGCTGTGCCTCTGACTAGATAAACAGAGCCCAGAAAAGTGCACCTGCTGCTCTCCTTGCACGGGGAGAGCATGCTCTCTGCTCCTACCTGCCTGGGTGGACTGCCTACCCTCTGCCCAGAGGCTGCTGTTTTCCCATCATTGCTAAGTAACTCTCCTGAGAGGCTCTGGGGCTATAGCATGTCTTCTGGCTCTGAAGAAACCGGTAGTTCCAAAGCCCAGAACCTTCACCTGGAGCCTAGTTGTATGTTCCAGGTGCCAGGGACTCCCAGGGCTGCATCACAGATGTTCAGAGAGAAAAGCTGGTCCACCCTTTGCATCTGAAAGAGTTGAAGGAGGAATTGAGGAGGCACACTACACACAGGTTACTGAGTGGAGTGGAAGTCAGAGCTGGGACAGACCTGCTGGTCCTACCCTGTAGAGCACAGCATTCATAGCTTCCAAGGTGTCAACAGGACCGGCCCCTTCCTCATTTACAGCACCAGGGATTAGATTAACCCTAGGCCACAGGGGGAGGTCTATCTTGGAGCTAGGTAGCACAAGATGTGTGACTATGTATTGCTTGGGAAGACTCAGCAGTGGGGCCAGTGTAACAGCTCAGTGGGTGAAGGAGCTTGCTGCCAAGCCTGCTGACCAGAGTTTGATCCCTGGGTCTATGAGACATACAGTAGATGGAAAGAACAGTCTCAAAAGCTGCCCCTCAATCACCTGTGGCATGTGCCCCCCAAATATACAGACAAAAATTAACAAATAAATGTAATTTTTAAAGACAGTAAGAAAAAAGAACAATAATTCCATTTTCTCGGCGAGGGCTGAGTATCCTCTCTGAGTCTCTACTCATGGGAGCAAATGCCCTTGACCACAGCACTTTTTTTTTGAATTTATTTTATTTTATTTTACAACATAATTCAACTTTACACATCAGCCATAGATTCCCCCGTTCTCCCCACTCCCGCCCTGCTCCCCTCCCCCCAGTCCACCCCCCATTTCCATCTGTATTGCATTGATTTTCCACAGATCTCAGCTGTGGGGAACTACTTTAGCAGATATATTTCTTATTACTTCTTATATACTTCTTATATTCATTCCATCTTCTTAATTCTTATTTAAACTTACATTTACAACTAGTATCTTTACCTCTTATAAGCTTATTACTGTATGTTTTAGGACTACCTTAGATTCTTTTTGCAAGCTTATATTTTTAAAGGAACTCTATGGATCTATTTTACAAACATATAGGGCTACCATTAGCATATATTTAACTTAGTAAACACCTAAAGATTTCTTAACACAGATCTAACAAGACAGAATTTTTACAAACTCATATATCTTATTTTCATCTTTTTTCTACTTCTTACTCTTAATTATTATCACTATCTCTATTAGAAAGATTCTCTTAACTAGACAGAAAGTACGTACATCATTTCTAAAGTTTAGAGCTTATAGTCAACATCCACAACAGCCCTTCCACAGCTCCTTCAGAGAAACCCCTCTCCCACTGATTCCACTCTCGCCCTGCACGGTCCCTTCCCCCCAGATGCAGAGCCCCAGACATCCCAGGCTGCTCTGCTCCTCTGCTAGCTGCCTTTGGAGGTAGGGGCTTTCTTTTTTCCCCAAATCTGCCTCAAACTCTTAGCAGCTTTCACAGGTCATGCATTTTCTGGGGAGGAATTTGTCCCTTCTATTTCTTCAGATGTTGGTGTGGGTTTATCTATTGCCTGAGTTTTCATGGGTATGTTTAGCTTCTTTAGGTTGGATTTTTCCTTCTAGTGCTTTCTGTAAGGCTGGGTTTGTGGATAGGTATTGATTAAATCTGGTTTTATCATGGAATATTTTGTTTACTCCGCCTATGGTGATTGAGAGTTTTGCTGGATATAATAGTCTAGGTTGGCATCCGTGGTCTCTTAGTGTCTGCATAACATTTGTCCAGGACCTTCTAGCTTGCATAGTCTCTATTGAGAAATCTGGTGTTATTCTGACAGGTTTGCCTTTATATGTTACTTGGTCTTTCTCCTTTGCAGCTCTTAATATTTTTTCTTTGATCTGTATGTTTAATGTTTTGATTATTATGTGGCGAGATGACTTTCTTTTTGGATCCAGCCTATTTGGTGTTCTGTAAGCTTCTTGTATCTTCATAGGTATTTCTTTCTTTAGGTTAGGAAAGTTTTCTTCTATGATTTTGTTGAATATATTTTTTGTGCCTTTGAGTTGGTATTCTTCTCCTTCTTCTATCCCTATTATTCTTAGGTTTGGTCTTTTCATGGTGTCCCAGATTTTTTGGACATTTTGTGTTACGACTTTTTTGTCTTTAGTGTTTTCTTTGATTGACGAATCTATTTTCTCTATTGTGTCTTCAGTGTCAGAGATTCTCTGTTTCATCTCTTGTATTCGGTTGGTTATACTTGTTTCTGTAGTTCCTGTTCGTTTAGTCAGGATTTCTATTTCCAGCATTCCCTCAGCTTGTGTTTTCTTTGTTGTCTCAATTTCTTTTTTCAGATCTTGGAATGTTTCTTTCATCTGTTTAATTATTTTTTCTTGGCTTTCTTTGCTTTCTTCCAATTTTTTGTTTGTTTTTTCTTCCATTTCTTTAAGGGAATTTTTTATTTCCTCTTTAAGGTAGTTTTTTATTTCCTCTTTAATGGAGTTTTTCATTTCCTCTTTAAGGGAGTTTTTTATTCCCTCTTTAATGGAGTTTTTCATTTCCTCTTTAAGGGAATTTTTTATTTCCTCTTTAATGGAGATTTTCATTTCCTCTTTGAGGAAATTTTTTATTTCCTCTTTAAGAATATTTTTTATTTCTTCTTTAAGGGCCTCTATCATCTTCTTTAAGTCATTGTTAGGATTAATTTCTTCTGTTTCTTCTGCCTTGGTATGTTCAGGACTTACAATTGTAGGGTCGGTATGTTCTGGTGTTGTCATATAGGTCTTTATGTTGTTGCCTGTATTTTTCCGCTGGCGTCTACTCATCTCTTTCTCTGCTCAGTGCAGATGGTGTGAGACCCTAACCCTTCAGGCTTACACCTCTAAGCCTCAGAAATGAGAAACTTCAAGCACCGGGAAATGAGAAACTAAAAATCTGGTTCTCTGGGCAAGCTGACCACCCCTGTTCTCAGTCTGTGAGGTGTATACTTACGATTCTGGTGCTCTGGTTCGGTGGTTGTGTGGTCTTAATAAGTTCTTTTGAGAGCTTCTTGAAATACAGGATCCAAAGACACCTCTTACTCCGTGGCTTGCTGTATAGCTGGGTGGCTGGCCCCTGATGTCTTCCTCCTTCAGGTTCCTGCGAGCACCGCGGCGTCCTCCCTCGTTGCCTCTGTAGCCACAGCTGCACTGATCCCTGCCACGGAGCTCAGGTCTTGCAGGGCACTGCGCTCTCCACTAGTTCCCAATTGAGAAGCAATCAGCAAGGTGATTAACATCCACTGTGCGGGTACAGGTGTCCCTGATCCTTGTAGCTCCTCTTCTTGCGTTCACCCAGCTCTGTCGCGCCCCAAGGGGTCACCCAGGGAGCCCCCGGCTGCTGCTTCTTCCCTGTGCTCGCCACGACCACGCCGCTCGTACCGCGCCTCTCACCCGTGCGTCCGGCGATCCGCTCACCCGCAGGCCTGGGGAGACCGCACAGGAAGGATCGATCCAAACCACGGATTCCCGAGGAAGGCAGAGAAACTCTGATGCTCTAGCCAGCTTTTCTTAACTTAAATTAATCCTTCTATCTTTTTTCTCTGAGCTTTTATCTTTCACTTTTTCTGTATACCTTTTTTGACGTCTTTCTTTGTGGCCCTGTTCCTCTTACTTCCACATCAGTTCATCATCCTATTTTGCTCTCACACACGGCCCACCAGCGGCAGCCGCCATCTTGATCCCGACTCGACCACAGCACTTTTTGAGGATGCCGCTTTCATCATTTCAGAGATGTTGCTATGATAAAAGCCATGACCAAAAGCAGTTTGGGGGGGAAAGGGTTTACTTCATCTTACAGCTTGTAGCCCATCACAAAGGGAAGTCAGGGCAGGAATTGGAGGTCGGAGTAGAGACCCTGGGGAAGTGCTGCTCACTGGCTGACCTGCTGTCCCGGGCTTGCTCAGCTTCCTTCCTTCCTTCCTCCCTTCCTCCCTTCCTCCCTTCCTCCCTTTCTCTCTCTCTCTCTCTCTCTCTCTCTCTCCTTTCTATCTTTCTTTCCTTTTTTTTTTTTTTTTTTTGGTTTTTCGACACAGGGTTTCCCTGTAGCTTTGTGCCTTTCCTGGAACTCACTTGGTAGCCCAGGCTGGCTTTGAACTCACAGAGATCTGCCTGCCTCTGCCTCCCGAGTGCTGGGATTAAAGGCGCGCACCACCATCGCCCGGCTTCCTTTTTTTATTTAAGAAAAATTTCCACTCATTCTACATATCAACCACAGATCCCCCTCCCATCCCTCCTCCCACTGCCCCTCAGTTTCTCCCCCCAAACCCACTCTCCATCCCCTCCTCCAAAAGGGTAAGGGCTCCCATGCTCCCAAGTCAGCAAAGCTTGGTACATCAGCTACCTTTCTTATACATTCAGGCCCACATGCCAGTAATGGCGCCGTCCACAGTGGGCTGGGCCCTCCCACACTGATCAGTAATCAATGCCTTCAGACCATGCTAGTGGAGACAATTTCTTAATCGAGGTTCCTACTTCCTGGGTGATTTTGGTTTGTATCAGGTTGACAAAGATTACTCAGTATACTCAGGTCAGCGACAGTTCTAATAGCCATGGGAGTATCATTCTAGAAATCTCTTCCCGAGACGGAAAAGGTCAGCAAGCACATTCCTTACCCAGTGTAAAACAGAGTGGTGGCACTCACTGCTCGCTGTCACCATGATGGCGCCGAGACAAAGCCGTGCCCTTCACAAGGACAAACCCGTTCAGTTGGTGATGTTGTGTGTCTGTGGTCCTCACTAGGTGAGGCTTCTGTCCAGCTTTACCGTTCCCATTTTACAGACAGTGCATGAACAGGGGTTCGAGTCTCCCCGGATAGCATGGCCCACGGGGCAGAGCCATGGTTGGCATGGTACAGCCCCTCAGTCGATATCCCCATCACACAAGGCAAGAAACCCACCAAATCACCTCACCCTCCTTGCTCAGCAAACTTGTCTTTTGTGACTGTCCCAAGGAGATTTGGGATTATACATATGACAGCTAGCAAGCCTTGTGTTGGTGGTGCTCTCCGCCAAGAACACTTAATCCCCACATTCCCACAGAGGTAAGTGGGTGGGAATCAGCCTTCATGTTTCCTGGCCAGAAGTGAATTGGAACAAAGCTAGGACTCCCCACTCTGGGGTAGCAGCTGCCAACCTCTCAAGAGGGACAGTGTGGCATGGCAAGACTTCTCACCCCTCCCCCAGAGTAGCATCTGCCAGCCACACTGAGCACACCAGCTGACCTGGAGGGCATGCCCAGGAGGCCCCAAGGAGGAAGTATCCCAGCTGGGTACCCTGACCCTCAGAATTTCTCCCTTCATCTGTGAAAATGGTGGGGAATATCTTGCAGGCCGAGTGGAGGGTGGTAGTGAGTGTTCACTGAGGTTTCAGAGGGAAGCCGCTTGCAACGTTGTGGAGTGTGGGGGAATTGGGATCCTCTGGGATCTCCATGAGGAGCTGGGGTGTAGCTCAGTTGGTGAGGAGCTTGCCTAGCATGTACAAAGCTCTGCTGGGATTCCATCCCCAGCGCTGCAAACATTTAAAGAGGCCCTGCTTATTTTAGCCCAGCCCTTCACCTCCACCCTGCCGCCTCCCCCTCCCCCAGAAGCCTTGGTCCCATAGCAGACCGTAGCTGCATCCTCTGAAGGGGCTCAGTCTGCATGAGGAATCCAGGAAAAGGAAGAGGCAGGGCCTACCCATGATCTTGAGGCTCTCAGGGGTGAGGCAGGGGGATGGTGCCCGAGAGTGCACACAGCTTCCATGAGGGAGCTTTCTGGAATTTTCCATCCTTATCATACACATGGAAAAAGCCTGTTAATGAGGCCCACTGTGTGTCCTCATCAGGTGGGCAGGTCTGTGTCAGCACTACCCAGATCAAACTTGCCACCCCTGGGAACCCCACCATACCCACTTCTCACAGCAGGTTAATTTTACTTGCATAGACCTTTAAGTGGAAGTGTACAGCTCATGCCCTGGCCCTACCTCTCCCCAGCTTTGACACAAGGTTTCATGTAGCCAAGGCTGGCCTTGTAAGCCCCTGGAGCCACATCAGTGGTCAAGCCCTTTCCCCCAGGACCTCTAACTACCAGGTTCCACCCACAGAAGACTCTAACTGCTGGACCCTTCCCCTACCCTACAGAGTAAAAAGCCCAATCTCTGGACATGAAACCCCACCAATCTCCACCCCGGAAAGCTTCACCCTGAGAAGTTCCACCCCCTTCCCAAGAAGTTCTATAAAAGCCCTGTATCCTATTCAGTGTGCTGCTGTTTCTCACCCTAGCAGAGGCGGACACCCTCCTGGGTTTTTTCCTTCCAGTAAATGTCTTGTGTGAGGTTTGTTGTGACATTTGTTGTACAGTGTGACTTGGTGGTACTCCTGGCTGCCGGGACACCTTTCCATCCCAGCTGCAATGCTTACATTTGGTGTTGTGACTCAGATAGGCTCTCCTAGTGCCTGCATTTCCCCTCATGGTCTAAGCTGCACTGGGACCCTGTCCCTCATCTCCAGTCCACCTGAAACAGACTCACCTTCTGGCTCAGGGATCACTCAGCACCCCATCCACCAGCAGCAGCAATTAGTTAAACGTTTCCCTGAGTCTGAGGAAGTAACCACGGAGTATCCGGCACCCCTCTGGTGCTCTTGGAGGCATAGGTACCCCCAGCCACAGTCTTTAAGGCTGCAGCTGGCCCTCTTCACTGACCACATCTCACCACCCCTGGAGCTGAAACCCTGCAGTTAACTTAGGCCAAACCAGGCTGTTGTGCCCTTCCTGCCTTCTCCCACCTTCCCCCTGGAGCTGCCTGTAAGGCCACAGCTCCTCTAGGCCCTCATGGCTTTTGTGACCCTATCCCCGACCCTTTCCTGTGGATGAGAGCTTCTAGAGCTTGGTTTTCATTCTCGCCTTCTCGCCTCTACAAAAGGTCTGGTACCAGGCACCGAGTCTCTCCACTGGCTTAGCCAGGCTAAGCCCCTGACTCCCATTGAGTGTGGTGATGACCCACTGAACGGCTTGGTCTTCCTTTGGTCCTACCTGAGTCCTGGGGACACCCACAACTACAGGCTGCAGTGACATCTTCCTTCTCTCTCATCCATGGGAACAGTGTATTCCATACCCTCTCATTCCCCCTCTTAGAAAACTTCCAGCCTCTCCCCCAACACCCAACATGAAGGGCCCTAAATTTATACACTTTCGCAATCAAATTTGCTTCAATACCCCTTAGATAATCAATCCAGAAGGCTGCTCGATGGCACCTTAGATCCTAATATTTGGGACTTTTACAAATACTGTGAGTGATTGGGAAATGGAAAGAGATGCCCCCATTCCCTATTTCTCAGCTTCAAGCCCTGTTTGTTTTTGTTTGGTCTCCCCCCAACACACACCCACACACTGTGTAAATGCCCTGTCTTTTTTCTTTTTCTTTTCTTTTCTTTGTTTTGATTTTTCAAGACAGGGTTTTTCTGTGTAGCCTTGGCTGTCCCAGAACTCACTCTGTAGACCAGGCTGGCCTCGAGCTCACAGAGATCCGCCTGCCTCTGCCTCCCAAGTGCTGGGATTAAAGGCGTGCACTACCACCACTGCCCTGCAGTGCCCTGTCTTTTAAGTTACCATAGACGGATCTGTAAGTTTGTCGCAGAGTGGGATCCAGCAAAGGAGTAGGGCAGCAGCAGCGTGCACACACCCCGCACACACCCCGCGCCCCCCCCACACACACACGCTGCACACACCCTGCACACACTGCCTGGGGCTTCAGCCCCCCCTGCAGCATCCTCTGTCTATAGCCAGAGCTCAGAAATCACCTGTCTCCAAGCCTTCTTTGTTCTCAGTTACCGGATTCTGTTTTACAGGGACTCGGGTGTCTTCTAGGGATGAGTGGCATTAGACTGCTATTTTATGCTGTCCCACTTGCATTAAAATCTGGCTCTAGAGTCAGGGTACGGCTCCCCCTCCTCTAGACCCAAGCATGCCTGTTAAAGGTTTCTTCCAAAACCTCTGTCCCACATCAGGAGAGCCATCTGCTGTGTGACAGAGAAAGGAGAGCAAAACAAAATCAAGGGACAAACTATTCCCACCGGGGACCATTGCTGCTCATCTCCTACACCTTTGCTTTGGTTTAACTCTCTAAAACTTTTGCTAAGGTATAAATCTTACCTCCAGATTTGTAAGCATATTGGGTATGATTAAAAATCTGTAAAAATCTGTAACAAAAGAGTTAAGGTTGTAACACTAGGCTTGATAAATAAAAATCTACACACAGGTAATCTTAAAGGAAACTGTGGCTCTCTGCCATTGTGGCTGCTGTCCCCACACTGGGATGGAGGCAGCCACGTGGCTGACAGCCATCTTCGTTGGGGTTGGAAAGGGTGGACTTTGCCGTGTGACCTCACTCCCATCTTGATAAAAGTGACCACATGACATAAACCATCCAAGGAAAAACAGCTCCTCCTAGCTGTGAGGCCCAAGCCAGATGATTCTTTTACTGTTTTCGGCCACACTAACAAGCCTCAACCCACAGTCCAAGTCTTCCTGTCCAGCCTCTCTGGTTTCCTTTCCTTCTCAGTGACAGGCTGCCCACCCAGTCAGGACTGAGGCAGTCCCTGACCAGGACCCTGAATGGAATTACAGTACCCCAGAGGGCATCCATGCTAGGTTTCAGTTTGTAAGTTGCCTCCTGCCTGGCCACCCTTACTGAAGTAAATTACGAAAAAATCCAAGGGATCATCCAGGACAAGCATGACAACCCATCTCAATTTCTAGACTGCCTTACAAAGACCCTCTTACAATATACCAATCCTGAGACCCCAGATGGAAAACAACTCCTTGTGACCTACTTCTTCTCCCAGGGCCAAACTTAAATGTCTAGAGAAAGGATCCCTGACTCCTCAGGCAGAGTTCTTAGCAATGGCTTTTAAGATGTACCATGGGAGAGATGAAAAAGCCTGAAATCAAAAATACCTGGTGCTAGCAAAGGCCTTTCGACCGGCCATAGTAACTGCCCAGGCTCCCTGGCCTCCCAACACCCAAGAACCTCCAGGTCCCTGTTTCAAATGCAGCTAGGAGGGTCACTGGGCCCAGGCCTGTCTGATCCCTCATAAACCACCCAGACCACATACAAGGTGCCATCAAGAAGGGCATTGGGGTGTTGATTGCCCAGGGGGCTCTTCAGCTGACCTAGATCTGACCATGGATGACTGAGGGGCCTGGGCTCCCTTGGCCTGACCATTGCCATCTCTCATTGGGAGCCTCGGATAGACATCACAGTATCAGGGAGATCCATCTCTCTCCTTCTGGACACTGGGGCCACCTATTTAGTCCTGACAGAGTTTTAGGGACTCACATCTTCTTGTTCCCCTATTGTCAGGGTAGGGTGACAGCTTTACCAGCCTAGTCAAATCTCACTAAACTTTTCACCCAGGATTAATACCCACTCTCTCTCCATAGCCTCAGGGGACTTAAGCCTCTTATCTCCTAACTTTTGAGAAAGAATCTTCTATGCCCTTTGGGCATGCTCCCCACAGCAACTTTCAGGGCCCAGCACTGTGCAATTCTACTCACTGAAACACCTGCACTTCCCCAACTATTTTCTCCTCTACCTGTTCTAACCACTTGTCTCTCCTCTTCTACTGGGTAATGTCACTACAGACCCCCCCCCCCCGCTTTTTTTTATTTTTACTATGAAAGCCACACAGGTGTGACAAGATACCTTCCCCTCCAGAGCTCTAACACTTACCCTTAGGTGCCCATACTCAGGACTGACCACTTCCCTGCTATTTACCATTGGTTTCCTCTCAGTTTACCCAGCATCTCCAACAGGTGCATCAGACCATTCTTACCCTCCAGGGCCCAATAGACTCACTGGGCACCATGCTTTTACAAAATTGGGGAGGATTAGATTCACTAACAGCAGAGAGAGGTAGTCTTGGTCTCCTCCTCAGGGAGGAATGTTGCTTCTATATCAACCAGTCAGGTGTAGTAAAAGGCAAGATCCGACAAGTCCAGTTGGATCTCCAAAAATGTAAGAAACAGCTCAATGCTTCTGGCCAGTGGCTCATGGACAGTCCAGTATGGAATTGGATATTACCCTTCTTAACCCCCTGCTTTTCTTAATCCTACTAGTTGCACCCTGCCTTATAAACTTCTTGTCTAGATTTCAGCAACAGACTCAAAAGATCTCTAAGCAAACTTTTAATCAGTTGCTGTTACAGGATGACCATCCCCTAGCTCCAGAACCAGAGGCCAGTGACTCCCGATTATACCAATGGTGAAGATACAGTCCACTGATTAGGAAGTAGTCTAATGATAATATTGACCCCCTTTCCTGTGACCTAGTTGTTTATCAATAATAAACAAAAAAGGGGGGAATGTAAGCCCCTGGAGCCACATGAGTGGCTAGGCCCTTCCCCCAGGACCTCTAACTGCCAAGTTCCACCCACAGAATACTCTAACTGCTGGACCCTTTCCCCACCCTACAGAGTAAAAAGCCCAATCTCTGAACATGAAATCCCACCAATCTCCACCCCGGAAAGCTTCACCCTGAGAAGTTCCACCCCCTTCCCAAGAAACTCTATATAAGCTCTGTATCCTATTTAGTGTGCTGCTGTTTCTCGCCAGAACAGAGGCAGCCACCTTCCTGGTTTTATTCCCTCCCAATAAATCTCTTGTGTGAGGTTTGTTGTGTGGTGTGATTGTAGTATTCCTTGGCTCCTGGCTTCCAGGACACCTTTCCATCTGAGCTGCGATGCTTATAGGCCTCAAACACACCATGTAGCCAAGATTGGCCTTGGAACCCTGCCCCTCCCGCCCTACCCTCCCAAGTGCTGGGATCATGGACATGCACCACCATGCCCGACCCTGGGTGCATCCTTACGGGTCAGTTCCTTTCACTGCGTACCGAGTGTTGAGGTCCTTCTGTTGATGGGACATGGCTGCAGCTTGCTGGTTCTCATTGTTGCAGATAGGATGCCATTGTGGCACTTGGTGGCAACTTACCATTTCTGATGGGCCTTGGGTCCAGTGTGGGGTGTGTTATGTTATGTTGCTCATCTCTGGGGAGTAGATTTGAGAACAGAATGACTGTCGCAGGCCTGTGTTCCTGTGGGTCTAATGGATGTCATCAGAAGGACTTAAGCCAGCTGTTAGGAAGAACTTACAGTCCCTGAAGGTGGTGGTCAACTGGCTCCTGCCCTCAGAGGAGGCAGCCGTGACACTTCCTTTTGAGAACAGGAGGAGGAGGCTGAGTGACCTGGAGCCAGGCCTTGACTCCTTCCTGTCTGGCATTGGTCCCTTCCCATCCTCTGGGGTTCCCAGGCTTCCCGGCAGTGTCCCCGCCACTTGGGGAGGGAATGAGGCAGGGGCCTTGAGTATCACCTCTCTGCTTGAGCCAACGTGTGCCATCTGCAGCTCAGCTGATGGGGGCTTGCCCAGCATGCACACAGCCCTGCGTCCCATCCCTCAAATCACGTAACTGGATGTGGGGGTGCACACCTATCACCCTAGTACTATTGACAGACAGGCAAGAAGGCCAGCAGCCCCGTCCTTGGCTACACAGTGGGTTCATGGGCTACTTGAGACCCTGTCTTGAAAAGAAGGGGAAAATAAATAAAGAAAAAAGCCCTAGCTAGAAATCCCCCTCCTTAAATTGCCTCCAGTGGGGTGGGAAGGGACAAGCCTCGTCCCTTCAGGAGCAGGTGTGGGCTGTGGCCTTCCCAAGGTTATACAGTAAGGGCTTCTATATGGAGATTCATATCATTTTCTAAAGCACAGTTCCACAAAACAGTTCGGCTTCCAGAGTCAGGCTGTGGATGAAGAACTTTCTCAGGATTTCTCAGAATCACTTTTAGACATCTCATCAAACGTCCGCTCACGGGCCTCTGCTCTGGGCTGTCTCATACGCTCTCCTTGGCTGTCCCTGGGAGGTGGAAACTGAGGATGTTTGCATTCCACACGACTCCCGGTTTTCCCCAGGAGTGGGTGAGGTGGAGGGTGGTGACCTTCTCTCCTGTGACTCCTGGCCTGGTTTGGTCCCTGTAGTTTTTCTCTTGTCGAGGGAGTCAGGACGGCCCAGAGCACCAGCTCTGCCTTGGCGTGTAGCTCTGAGTCAACAGCCCATTTCCCGGGGCTGAGGAAACAAAGCCAGTGACTGCTCCTGCGGGATCTGTCTGTCCCCCCCCCCTTCCTGAAACAGCTGTTTATTCTTTTGACAGGAGCTGGAACCCTGCACCTTCCCTTCCTCTGGGCCCTGCCTCCCGCAGGCCAGAGCTCAATAGAACTTTGCCATTTGCTCCGGAGGGAACACAGTGGACGATGAGGTACGTGCTTTGTTGAAAGGATTTGTGTCTGCCAGCCTTGGCCTACCAGGAGCTACTGTCCAGCCACCAAATGGTCCCACCTAAGCGGGGATCCTCGCTCTCTCCCTGACCCTTCCCTGGCCCCCTCTGTAGCTCGGTTGTCATTTTGTCAGTGGCTGGAAGCAGGGGCTGGTGGAACGGGGCTCAGGGACTTGGCTGCAAGTTCCATTTCATCTGCTTCTCTTGGCAGGGCTCAGTGCTGTGCCAATCAAGGCTGTAGCCCGGAGTTCTCTGTGTGGGGTTCGAGTTGATAGTGCAGGGGCAGGAGCTGAGCCTTGTGTGGGGGCAGGGCACTGTGGGACAGTGCTGAGCCTTCTTGGGACAGCACAGCACTGCCCTAGCGTGTCTCTTGCTGTAGAAAAGCTTTGATGAGTGATTGGGGTAGCCAGGAAAAAATGGTAGCTGGATCCTGGCTTTAGGCTTCCTGAAGGAGACTGAGGTGGAGTCAGTGAGTCTTAGAAAGGTTGTGCTGCCTGTGATGGTGTGTGCTGGCTGGAGTAACAGTTGACCATGGATAGGCAGACCTGGCTCTCATTTTCTTGAATCTGTGTTTATTCTGACCCTATTGTTATTAATATTCTGTGTGTGTGTGTGTGTGTGTGTGTGTGTGTGTATGCACGTGCGTGTGCGCACACATGTTCATGTGAGGGTACAGAGGCCAGAAGAGGGAATTGGATCCCTGGAGCCGGAGTTATAGGTAGTTGTGATGTGGGTGCTGGGAACCAAGCTGAAGGCCTCTCACCCACCGAGCTGTCTCTCCAGCCCCGGCCCTGATGCCAACCTTCTTCATGAAAAGCGTAACTGGAAACCGGCTTCTGTTCTCTTCCCCATCAATCATGTTTCTCCCCATGGGGAATTTTATAGTAAAATGCCCCCCCAACCCTGACACTTCCCCACAGCCAAGAACAAGGCCTAGGGGCAGACACCCTGACCCTAAGATCCATTGCTTCTGAGCATGTCCAGCCACCTGTGCCAGCTACCCCTTCACTCAGGCTTGGTCTCAGCCAGAGAGCAGAGCCTCTGTCACCACAGTGACCACTGGCCACTGTGAAGTGGAGAGGTGGGACAAGTGAGGATGCCCCCACACCAGGAACACACAGGAGATCCCTGGCTAGTGGCAGAAGAGGGGTCCAGTCAGGCCCTCAAGCTGATCTGAGGAGAAGCTGATCCTAGCTGGTGTTTGGCCAGTTGGGGGTCAGTCACAACGTGGTAATCCTGAGTGGCATAAAGAGACTCGAGTCTTTCTGTGGCGACTGACAGGGCCTTGGAGGCAGGTTCCCAGCCCTAGCACTGTATGTTGAGCACACAAGCAAGTTGCTTAACTTTTCTGAGCCTGGTTTCTTTTCTGCAAAATGGGATTAATAATAGAGTTCCATGACAGGATTGTTGAGGCGGAATTGAAAGACAGCTGGAGAATGGTTTAGCCCAGCTTGGCCTGGCCTGGCTCAGGAAGGATGCAGGTTTCTGTAGTCTAGAAGCTGAGTCGATGGGGGGGCAGGGCGCTTTAAGAAAAAGGATTTAAAGTTGTAGATACAGTGCTGGGTAGGGAAGAGAATGTGTAGACTGTGAGAAGGGTTATCACGGTAGGTAAAAAAGGCCAATCCTTCGAACATGACATTTAGAAAACAATAATAAAACAGTAGAAAAACTGGAAAATGGATGAGATGTGTGGAGCTGCATGACACACTTGCTCTATTTGGCTGCAAATTTAAAGATATTTTTATTACTTTTAATAAAGTCCATGCATGTGTGTCTGTGTGAGTTTCGTGTACATGAGTCCAGGCACCCTCTGAAGCCAGAGGTGTTGGATCCCTGGAGTCACAGCGATTGTGAATGGCCCAATGTGGGTGCTGGGGACCAAACTCTGTCCTCTGAAAGAGCAGTGTGCACTCTTTACTGCCCCGGGGATGGAACTCAGTAGAGAGGCCAAAGAGAAAAAGAAAAAAAGAAAGAAAACTTAAAGACAAATTAGTTCATTTGGTTTCCATCATAGTTCACAAGTGATCATTGCTCACTACTAAGCATGGGGCAGAACTGCCTTTGGCTCCATAGTTTGTTAGCAGTGCCACACCTGGGATGGTCTGGGCAGCTTCCTGGGGTGGCTTCAGGCAGATCCCAGAGAGTGTAGTCCTTTGTTCCTTGATAGACAGTGTAGTAGGGCAGCTAGGTCTGGGTGCTGGTTTGGGGAGGCACTGAGGCCTGGCCCATTATGACCCCTGAGCAGGGACAAAGTTCTGGGACCCCAGTGGGTGAGCGATGGGGGAGCTCCTTGCCACCTCTTGCAGCCTCCAACAGCTGCCGAGCTAGCCAGGGATTCCTCCAGACTCTAGGGGATTCTTTCTACTCTAGGAAGTGCTTGGGTTTTCGCCTACCTGTACTGATAGGAATAAAGCTCCATCTTGTGAGGGGACCCGGAGACGTAAGCTTCATGAGGCCTGGTAAGCCCGCCTCTGTACTTCAGATACATTGGTTGGCCAAGGAGTCTATCATCTGATCATCTGATTGGTCTAGGCAAAGCACATGGACCAAGGCAGCAGGGTGAGCTCTTGTGCCTAAGGGGTATGCCCTGGGACTGGTTTCTCATCCAGGCCTGAGTGAGAGGGAAAGCCTGGAGGAGAAGGCCAGTCCAAAGACTTCTTTCTCGACTGTGAAACTCTGCCTCCCGTGGTCTTTGGAAAGGATGGGCCTTGGCCACTTCTCCTGCACAGCGCTTGTACAGTCCATAGGCAATATCCAGTTTGTTACTTTATTACTTTGTTTGCCTTTGTAGCATTGGTTACTACTAGACACTCTATAGCCTCCCCTCTGGAGTGGAAGCTCCATGGTGGCCTTGTTTATTGATGTGTCTCTGTTTTCAAGAACCCACTAGTCCCCAGTAGCCTAGTCCATGGTGGTTAATGGGTCGGGGCGGCTCTCATTGGTTTATTCACTTCACAAACATATCAGTGCATCCGCCAAGTACCCTGCCCGGCCTGTGCTAACCTGGACTCACCGTGCCTGGCTGTTCTTTGGGGAAGAAGAGCAGGTTCCAGGCCATGGTGGCAGGGTTGCAGGCAGGGAGGCGAGTGCTTCTTAGGAGGTTTGGTTTCTTTGGCAAGTGCTTTCTCTCTGCCTGTCCCCTGCTCTCCACAATAATGATAATGGCTTTTCCAGGGCCCTTCTGCATCCAGCTTCCAGCTGAGGTTCACCTTTCACCCTGATATGAGATGGAGAAAACAGAATTGCCCAGCGTCCCCTCCAGAGAGGAATTGTTTGGAAGGAATGTTTTTATTTGGTTGGTGTGGCTCTGTGAGGTTCTCTGAGGGGTGTTCACTGAACTGTGAGGTGGAGCCAGGAAGGTGGAGGCTTCACAGCGTGGCTCTGCCTTGTGAAACGCCACCAGCATCAACATATGTTCCAGCAGTTGGGGTGCAGGTGCTCGTCTGCGAACCCATGCGGGAGCAATGCTCTGCAGGGTTGAGTCTGGGAGTGGCCAGAGGATGGAGTTAGTGACAGATGACAAGAGCATTGAGTCAGAGGGTCTCAGAGGTGGCAGGAGGGACCCACGCCGTCACAGACTGGACCACTGGGCCAGCTAAGATCACCCAGGGGTCTCCTCCATGATTCAAACTCATTTATTTTCTTTCTTTCTTTTTTTAAGTATAACTTCCATTTTTATTCTTCTCAGATGCTTTTTCTTCTGCCTATCTGAAGCCACCACACAGGCTTTGGTGGAGGTTGAGGGGCAGCACCAGCAGGTCTGAATCAGCGGTGTTTGGTTCTCCAGGCTGGCTTCACGAGGTCAGTTCCTGACCACCTTGCTGTGGCTGGCACAGCTCACACAGTAATACAGCTTGACATGGAGTTTGGGAAGCACATAAGCGTCGAAGACTCTTGCTTAGGAAATGTCCCTGATGGCAGCGGCCTCTACAGTGTTCCGAGTGACAACTTCTTAATGGCCTGCCCTTGGGCACATACCGGGCGCAGTTGTGTGGTAACTTGGCTGCACATGCCTGAGACCCTTTTTGGTTCGATCTTTCCTTTCTTCTCTCTCCCTTTCTCTCCCTCCCTCCATCTATCCATCCCTCCACCCCTCCCTTCCTCTCTTTCTTCTCTCCCTCCTCCTCCTCCTCTTCCTTCATTTTGGTCATCTTGGAGTCAAGACCTGAAAGAAGTCAGACTCACTTCTTCCCTGGCAGGGAACACTGCCACCCACCACTCCTCAGAAGTGTAGTTTTGAAAGTTCTGAGGGACAGAGAAGGATTTGTAGGCCACATTGTCTGCCAAATATCTCATTTTGGTCCAGAGAGAAATACAGAATGGTTTTAAAAGACTAATTGGCCATCCAGTCAGCCCTTCCCTCCCTGGGGACTTGGGTTTCTAGGAAGATTCTAGGCAGCATGTTGTGCCCATTTCTAGCACTGCACAGCTTTTCAGTTTGCAAGGCTCTTGCCAGCGTGGGGATTAGCCGTAGCCAGTATTCAGGTGGGTTCAAGCCATTGGTGAAACCCACAAAGAAGTGTGCTTCAAGAGTCACTTCTGATATGAATTCCTGGAGTCTAAAAAGTTATCCACACCCACCAGGATGTGGTGGTGGGCACTGGGAGGTGTGCCGGTCTGGACCGCCTCTGGTGGCACAGGCGACCCTGTCGCTGTGTCCTGCCCATTCCGGTTGGGAGAGGCTTCGCATTTGACCCTTGGTAAGTGGGGTTGGCACAGCTGAGCCTCGAAGCCAACGCTCGCCCTTGCCTCTCAGCAAGCACAGGTGTTCTAGGACTTGATCAGAGAAAACTGAAGTTAGTCTCCCTTTGGAGCAGCTCTCACTCACGCTGAGCTGGGACAGGTGGTGAAGCCTTGAGCTGCATCCATTTGTATAAGCCGTTCTTATTCCAGAGTTCTCCTCCTCCAAACGTCTGAGTACCTTCTCAGTCTCAGCTGTCGTTTTCAGCAGAGCCTCCCTGCCGCCTCCTTTATGTACGTCAGTGATGAAGAAGACTGACATTTTGAAAAAGCATTTGTCCTATGTTATGGCACTGCTCTGAAGTCATTACTAGGTTTTTCTCTCTCTCCTGAGGGAGGGTCTCACTATGTGGCCTGGGAACTCACAGTGATCTGCCTGCTTCTGCCTCCTGAGTTCTGGGATTAAAGATGTATGTGAGTACGTGTGCGTGTGCGTGTGCGTGTGCGTGTGCGTGTGCGTGTGCGTGTGTGTGTGGTGGCTCCTATGCCAGAATGCACATGGAGTGGTCAGAGGGAAACACTTAGCCAGTTCTCTCCTTCCATGGTACATTTTGGGTATCAGGCTGAGGTCACAGGCTTTCTCAGCTGGTGTACACATAGAGCCATCTCACTGGCTCTTATTTGTGATTTGAGGTAGTCTTGCTGTGTGTAGCCCAGGCTGGCCTTAAATTTGCATCCTCCCCCATCACTGTGATTCCCTTTGTCAAACCAAGGAAACCAATTTTATTTGATCTAGTCCAGGTCCCCAGTCCCTAATCTGAATGAAACTCTGGGCCTAGAGAGTTTGAATTGAGATTTTGGGGCGCATGGATTGCTTAGCCTCACTGATGCATTCCCATGAAGCTGAACCAAGTAACAGGACATAGTAATGTTTATCCATAGAAACGTTCAAATGGGGTAGATACAGAGGTATACCATCAGTTGGGACCGCCCTGCCGCTTCAATTGCAAAAGGATGTTTGGTTTTCCAAGGTGTTTAAAGAGACGTGGATGAGGACTGAGGAACTCGAATCCCAATCCACTGCCACAACCTCAGACCTTCGTGACCTTTGATCCGGGACTTCTCTGGCTCTCGCTCTGCTGTGGGGTGTCCTTGAGTGTGATGAAGTCTCTTTCTTGGTGTGGGTGGGCTTGGCTCAGAGAACTAAGGCTTGGGAAACTCCACGGTCACCCAAGTTGTTTACCTCATGCACAGAAGAACAAGCAGAGCTTCCTGGAAGTAGAAAAGCAGCTCCCTGAAATGTAAGGGGGGACCAGAAGATGAGGGCCGACCTGGCCTTGGCCAGGGGCTTTTTATGCCCGGCACTCAGGCCTGCTAGGCTCCAGCCTGTAGTAAACTAGGAGTCCCTGGACAGGCTTCTGACTGGGTGGGTGTGGGGTCTCTGGTTGGGTGGGAGGTAAGGTGCTGAGAATGAGGACTGTGAATCAGCCGTCATCATGGTAAGGGCTGCGGCCAGCTGTTGTCCTGGTCACTCGGCCTTTTAAAATCCACAGCCTCTGGGCTAAACTTACAGTGAATGGACTGTATTATAGGAAGCTGTGCTCGGGGCCCGGTCCAGTGCTTATGTGCAGGAGGAAGGCTTCTGAGCTAAACTCAGCTAATTTACAGCATTTGGATCTAGTCTCTGCATTCACTTCTAGAATTCAGCTGAAGCCTGCTGCTGGTTTGCAGATGTTTCTTCTGAGATAAGCAAGCTCACAGCTTATACCTGTGTTGAGCTCACTAAGAAACTAGTGCTGTGAAAGGCCTCTTATTCCTAGCTACGGAAAACGAGACGGCTCAGCAGGTGCTGCTGCCAAGCCTGATGACCTGGGTTCAGTCCCTGGGACCCCGTCTTAGTGTGGGTTCCCATTGCTGTGATAAACACCATGACCAAAGGCAACTTGGGAAGGAAAGGGTTGATTTTTGCTTACAACTCTCAGGTCACACTCCATCACTGAGGGAAGTCAGGGCAGGAACTCAAGGCAGGAACCTGGAGGCAGGAACTGATACAGAGGCCGTGGAGGGGTACTGCTCTGGCTTGGTCTCCATGGCTTGCTCAGCCTGTCTTCTTACAGGTTTCCTACCTAGCCTTTCTTCCTGGGGTCTCTGGAGCACCACCCACCACAGTGATACTGAGAGTTGGAAATCAGGGTTTACAGGAACAGCCAGGAGGGCAGAGCGAACAGTTAAGATCTACTCAGAGTGCTTTTGGCAGGCCTGGTTAGGTGTCTGATACGCTGGGTGATAAGGCCAGGTCCTATTGCCTTGTGAGGTGCATGGGCCAGATAAAGGAGGCCAGGCTCTGGAGTGGCTGGCTCATTTGTGGGTCAAAGGCACATCCTATCTGAGCTCTTGGAATCTCAGCTAGCCGGCAAGTCTCCAGGAATGATTTCTCCTGACACAGGCGAGTGTTGTAAGGTATTAAAAGTGTTATGTCAGAACGGCCTGATATAGGGACAGCAACATGCAGGTGTCCAATACAGTTGCTCCCTCTCTTTGGCCATTAGAATAGTCTGTGACTTTCCCCACTAATGCCGAGGTTCTGGTACCCCCCCACCCCACCCCTCAGCAGGTGAACAGGTCCTCTGGGCGTAGATCCAATTCTTCTTCACCACCCCAAAGGCTGGCACCTCCCAAACTCCTGGTGGACATTTGAGAGCCCTGTCCGCCCCTGCTCAACCTCTTCTTTCTCGTGCAGCATTTTGGAGGTGCAGTTTTATGTTCTAAAGCTTCCTCTCTGGCTAGCACATTATGGGTGTCTTTCCGCAGAGGCCCTCACCTCTTCAGTGGCACCCCTTGTCTTCATCTCCAACACTCACCTTTCACACCCCACCCCCTCGGAGCCTTTCCTCACCACCACACTGAAGTACTTCCCAGCCTGTTATTTTCTGGCCAGCACCCGCTTCCCTTTCTTTCACAATTTTCCTCCTGTAGTTCCAGTTGTTTGCTTGCTTGTGGGTGTGTGGTGGAGTGAGCTGGGTGGGGTTGGAAAGTGGGCAAGGCCTGGGTTATAAAGAGGCATCAGAATGTGTAGTCAGTACTCCAGGGACAACAGAGCTGGGGAATGGGAACGCATCCCCCAGAGTCAGAGGTGCTCTGAATCTGAGGTAACTGGAGTTCTGTGGAACTAACAGTTAACAGTTCTAACACCTACCTCCTCACTAGTGGACGCCCATATGGCTGGGGCTGAGGCGGGGGCAGGGGCCAGGCTGGGACTGCAGCTCCAGCATTCTTCCCAGAGCATGCAGTCTCATTAACTACGTTGGCCTAATTTGCTGTGACTAGTTTGTGCCCTTGAGCAGGGACACACGTCTCAGCTCTAGTGAATTACACATAAATGTATCTTGTTAGAAATGATGTGGGCAGAGGCCTTGTGTTATTTTTATTATTTAAAATATTTTATGTGTATGAGTGAGTGTTTTACCTTTGTGTATGTACGTGTACCACCCATACATGTATGTCTGGTGCTCATGGAGGCCAGAAGAGGAAGGGCATCAGATCCTCTGGAACCAGAGTTACTGACGGATGTGAGCACCATTTGCATGCTGGGAACTGAACCCAGCAAGTGTACTTAACCACTGAGCTGCTTCTCCAGCCCCAAGAGCCATCTCTCACTCCAGATTTAATTTATTTCATCTATTTCCTCTTTCTCCCCGCTCCCCAGGAGAAAAGAATGAATGTCAAGGGAAAAGTAGTCCTGACGATGCTGGTGGTCTCAACCGTGGTTGTCGTGTTTTGGGAATATGTCAACAGGTAATTATGCAACCAGCTAGACGTGTGACGATGGAAAGGCTGTTTCCACTCTGTGTGACGGGTGCCAGCTGAGTGACCAAGCAGGGTGAAGATGAAGAACTGAGCTGTAAACAGGATTCCACCCTTCCTGTACTCCCCAGGCCTGGATGGTTGTTAAAACCACAGACCATCCAGGTAACTTCTGCCTAAGTAATTCTCTTCCTTCTTGCCATGCTCCTAGTACCTTGCATTTCTATAGGCTAAACCCAGAGAGAAGGCACATTAAGCCAAAAACAGTCTCAAGTAATTTGTGTAAGCAGATATAAGAAATTTCAAGCCAGGCAGGGGGGCATGCATGGAATTCTTATACTTGGGAGGCAGAGACAAGAGGATCCTACAAGTTTGAGGCCAAGATTGTCTACATAGTGACTTCCAGACCAGCCACAGCTTTATAGGGAGACCCTGATTCAAAAAAATAAAGGGCAGGAGAGGTGGCTCAGCAGTTAAGAGCACTGGCTGCTCTTTCAGAGGACCAGTTTGATTTCCAGCACCCACATGGTGGCTTACAACACCTGTAATCCAGTTCCAGGAGATCCTACATTGTTTTCTGGCCTCCATGGGCACCAGACACACAAATGGTACACACCAGTACACACAAGGCAAAACACTCATACATGTAAAATTTAAAAATAACAAAAATAAAGGACAAAAGAGAAATAAATAAAATTCAAATAGGAATTCCACAAGAAATGAGCCCTAAGTCCTGCAATCCTAAAATATTTGTAGGGTTTAAAGGAGCCATCCAAATGGTTGGCTTTAGTGCAAAAATACTAAGTTTTACTAGTGATTCATTTGTGCCTGGATGAGACACCCTCTCCCTCCCTTGCTCCCCTTGGCTTTGGAGAGCAGGATGAATTAAATGTTTCTCAGTCATCAAACTCATCTGTGAATTAAAATCTATTGTGCCGTCTCTGCTTCTGGAAGCTCCAATGTCAGTGGCCTCGGGGAGAGGCAGCTCCATAGCACAGCCCCAGCAGGTTCCTAAGAAGGGACACTGGCTGAACTCAGCTTCAACGAGTGCATTGTACAGCTGACTGTAGGAGCTGTCTCGAAGATGACTGTTTTCACAGTGGGAATGTGTTAGTGGCCCAAGAGTTCTGGTGGTCTGGGTTAACATCAGATTTATCTCTCTCTCTTTTTTTAAAGATTTATTTATTTATTATGTACACAGAAGAGGGCACCAGATCTCATTACAAATGGTTGTGAGCCACCATGTGGGTGCTGGGATTGAACTCAGGACCTCTGGAAGAGCAGTCAGTGCTCTTAGCCTCTGAGCCATCTCTCCAGCCCCCAGATTTATCTCTTTCAGAACTTTGAATTTTAAAGTTGAATGAGCCAGCAAACCTGTCTTGGCTACAAAAAAGAAACTGTATCCTTAGGTACAGGCATAGGAGGGGCAACCTCCAGTCAGAATGCAAAAGATAATGAGTTTCAAGGTGTGACGGACGTGTAACCACTTCTAGGATGTTCTGCTATTTCATTCTGAAACACTCTTCTCTCACACTCTTCTCTCGTGTCTTTTCACCTTGGTGAACTTCTCTTCATCCTTCAGAATACATTGCCTTCTCCAGGAAGCTTGCCAGGTCCTCCCGAGAAGGGCCTATGCTTCTTATGCTCTCTCTTGCACACCTTGGTTAGAGACTTAAGTAGCTGTGTGATTGGCCTGCCTTCTCTGTTACATTGTATAGCCCTCATGGGTAAGGACATATCTGCCCTGGCCTGCAGAGAGTCCCTTCACTCGGTGTGGAGGACATGCCCAGCAAGTACTTAGAGAATGACTGAATAGAGGTCACGCTCTACAGTCCCTGGTCTAGCCTTCCAGGTGTCAAGTTAGCCTCACTGCCTTGACTGGTTAAAGTAGCGCCCTTGGGGTCTGCTCTGCAGAAGGGATCTGGGTGAATGTCCCAGGCTCTGTTTCCTGGGGGAAGATAAATCCTCAGCGTGGGATGCCTGGCCTGGATCCTCCCACCTTCCTCATTGCCCAGCATCTGAGAATGTGGTAGAAGAGGACCTTCCTGTCCATAACAGCTGACCAACCTTAAAAGAGAGAAAGGGAGGGGAAAATCCCCAAAACAAAAAACAGAAATTGAGATTGTCAGATGTCCCTTCCCTTCCTTGGCATTGCTTGTGGGAACCCCAGGGCCTTTGTCGCTGGTCTCAAGGGAAGGTGGAGCCTGGGAAGAGTTAGAACCACGACAGTCTCTCTGAGAATTAAACATAAAGTGACATGTTTTTGTTTCTTGTTTGCTCTTAGCCCTGAAGGCTCCTTCTTGTGGATATGTCACACAAAGTAAGTGGTCTGAACTCCTCATATCTACCGGATGTCTCCCACCTGCAGTTGATTTTCTACGTGCCAGCCACTGGGGTGCTCAGGCCACAGTGTGGGGGCAGGGAGGAGAGAGGCAAGGAGAGGGAGGCAGATGCCTAGGGTCCTGGGGTCAGGGCTGTACTCTGCCAGTCCCCAGACTGGTCTTTATAGAATAGTAACATGCTTTGCCCTCATTTCTGATCGGGGACTCTTTTCAAATAGTGTCATCTGAGAATCATTCTTGCCTGACTGATGGGGCAGCTGGGTGTTGTGATCCAGGTGGAGGGGCTGAGGGAGGAGCACACACCTGTGATCCAGATGGAGGGGCTGAGGGAGGAGCTAGGTTAAGCTCTGTTTTCCTGTCTTTGGTGTGGTGGCCAGAAAGCTCAGAACAAATTCTTCTTAACTGCTTGTAACATGCTTAGCCTTCATTTGAGTGTAATCCATTCCTAGGTGTTGCATCTGAATTGTATCCTTACCTGCTGAGGGACCTTGGCCACATGCTCAAACCCACCAAGCCCTTACCTCAACTGTAAAAATGAGAACAAATATAACACTTTTATTCGGGATGGCCAACGTCATGTGAAAATACACACTGGGGTTACCAAATCAGTGTGTGTAAGGGGGAGGTTGGTGTGTGTGTGTGTGTGTGTGTGTGTGTGTGTGTGTGTGTGTGTGTGGTATATGCACGTGTATCTATAGTATGCTTGCCTATGTGTGTACAGTGTGGGCCAGAAGGCAGCTTTGAGTATCTTCTATTATTTTCTACCTTAATTTTGGAGACCAAGTCTCCCACTGAGCCCAGAGTTGTCAGTTTTGGCTACACTGGTGTACCAGCCCGCCCCAGGATCCTCTGTCCTGGGATTCTGGATGTACACTACTCTCCCCGACTTCCGTGTGAGTGCTGGGGATCTGAACTCAGGGCCTCATGCTTCTGAAGCAAGGACTTTACCTAGGGAGCAGTATTCCCAGCCACCAATATTTCCTTTTATAAAAATGTGTGTGTGTGTGTGTGTGTGTGTGTGTGTGTGTGTGTGTGTGCTCACGTGTGTACATGTGGTGATCCAAGAATAATTTGGTTCTTTCCTTCTACCATATGGGTTCCAGGAATTGAACTCAGGTCATCAGACTTGGTGGCAAGCCCCTCTTTACCCACTGAGACATCTTGCTGGCCTTTCTTTTTATTTCCTGTGATTTTTATTCTTAGGTTGTTTCCCACTTGTTATAACCATGCCTTTGGTTCATGAATCATCTCAGACACTTCCAGATGAATTCTGTAGTGGGTTTCTTAGCCAGGAGTGGTGGAGTGTGCCTCTCATCTCAGCCAAAGGCCAAGAGGGACAGTTAGCCTCTGAACTACACAGCAGGACCCTCTCCCCCCAATACTGTATCCCTGTTCAGGGTTACCTTGCCACCTCATCCAGCTTCCCCCTTTTTTCTCATCCTAGAGACTTTCACAATGACAGAGTATGCAGACTATCTCAAATCAGGGCTAAGATGGCTTCTAACTAGTTTTCTAACTTCTCCTTTGGCAATCCTCAGACTTCCTGAAACTGTCAATGATTGGGCAATCAAAATTTTTCTCAGACTGGCCTTTGTAACGTGCACATGCACACACGCTTGCACTATCATTCTCAGGAAGGTGAATAGTTTGTTTTTGGTTTTGCTTTTCTTAGGATTACCCCTCATTACAGCCATGTCCAGTTTTCCAAACTCTCACATGTCTGCTGTCTCATTGGTCATTAGCATAGCCGCTCCATTAGCAAGCAGAGCTCTGGACCACAGGCTTATGTGTCTGAAGGCTCCCATCATTGTTTTTTCCCTGCACCTTGTCTTTCAGGGGTCCACGGATGAGGCGGGTGCTGGGGGCTTCCTGGAAGGGGCCAGTTGAGGCTCCTCGGGTCTGCCTGCCCCCTTTTAGCTCAGGCTTCTGCCTCTCACTGTTTTATGAACTACAGCGTGAGGTTCACTTTAAGTGTCATATCTGACACTTAAAAAGCGTTGGAAACTCCCTCCCTCCCCCTGGGGACTGCCTCATTTTCTAGAAGTGTTTATATTCTTTTTCATTTCCTAGAATTCCAGAGGTTGGTGACAGCAGCAGGCAGAAGGACTGGTGGTTCCCAAGCTGGTTTAGCAACAGGTAAGGGGTCGGGGCGGGTTCATCTGTCCCTGACACTCAGAGCCATGGCCTTCTCACTCCCTCTTTCTGCTCACTGAACTCATTCAAGGAGTCTCTTTTGTTGTCATTTTTAATTTCTGTTGTTATTGTGTGTGTGATATGTGTTGTGTGTGTGCTGTGTGTCTGTGTGTGATGTGTATGTATGTATGTGTGTGTGCTGTGTGATGTATGTGTGTGATGTGTATGTGTGTGTGCTGTGTGTGTGGTGTGTATGTGCGTGTGCTGTGTGTGATGTGGTGTGTGTGTGTGATGTATGTATGTGTGTGGTGTGTGTGTGTGCTGTGTGTGTGATGTATGTATGTGTGTGGTGTGTGTGTGTGCGCGTGCGTGTGTGTGTGTGTGCTGTGTGTGTGATGTATGTATGTGTGATGTGTATGTGTGTGTGATGTATGTATGTGTGTGGTGTGTGTGTGTGCTATGTGTGATGTGTATATGTGTGTGCTGTGTGTGTGTATGTGTGTGTGATATGTGTACTGTGTTCTTGCAGGCCACAAGAATATATTATAGAGAGCTATACCTAGAAATTTCAAGGTATTTTTCTAGAGGAAACCATTTATCGTGGAATATTTGGTGTTATTTAGCTTTTACTATTTCAGCTGTCTTCTGCTGTGAAATTCCTGTGGGCCCATATACTACTAGACTGTATTGGCAAACAGTGTAAGCTTCTCAAATGCTGATCTACTAGGTAATTAAAGAAACTATGAGGACAGGAAAACTGGGCACAGAGATGAGCTGAAGCTGTGTTGATAGAATTTTGTCATAGAGGAATAAAATTAACAGACAAAGAGCATGGTGTGCATAGATTCTTTTCCCTCAGATACCCCATGCCGGATGTAGCATCTTCCCCAGGACTCTGGGGGGAATTTTCTCAGGGCAGGGACTTGGGGAAAATTCCATTACTCTGTATGTGTGATGTGTGTGTGATATGTGTATGTGTGTATAATGTGTATATGTGATATGTATGTGATGTACATATATATGGTGTGTGTGTGTATGTGGTTGTGTGATGTATATGTCTGTGTGATATATGTGTGATGAGTGTGTATGTGTGAGTGTATGAGTGATATGTGTGTGCTGTGGATGTGAATGAGTGTGTGTATGTGTGTGTGTGTGTGTGTGTGTGTGTGTGTGTGTGTGATGTGTGTATGCATGCAGATACATGTGTGCCACAGCATACATATGAGGCCAGAAGACAGCTTTCAGGAGACAATTCTGTCTTTCCACTGTGGGTTCTAGAAATTAAACTCAGATTCTGAGGCTTTTGTGACAAGCGGTGTCACTGAAGGGGCCACCTCACCAATTCACAGGACTCTGAGTGGAATTCTGAGTCAGTCTCCCCGTCTCCCTCCTCCTTCCTGTGCCCTCCCCCAGTTAAGGGTGAAGTTCAGCTGGAGTTTAAATTTCAGAATAGACATTTCAGCAGGATATTCCTCGGAAGAATGTCCTGGAATAACTGACGGTTACAGGGTCATTGGAACCTAACTGCCGACCTGCACGGTGGCAAGAGAGACAAATGCTGCCTTTACCTGAAGTTTGTAGAATTGGTGCTTAGTGCTGTAAGCGATGGAGAATGCATCTCCGCCTGAGACACGAGTTATGAAAGAGCCCCAATGCCCGGCCACCTGCTGGCCACCTGCCGGCCACCTGCCTCACCCAGCTTCTTTTCTCTTTGTACACAGGTCCCACGGTTACCGAGAAGAGGACGTAGGAAGAGGCAGAGAAAAGAAACAAAATGGAGACAGCATTGAGGAGCTTCGGCTGTGGGACTGGTTTAATCCAAAGTAAGGATGGAGACCAAGCACAGAGCTGGGGATGGCGGGCACCCTGGGGCATGCTGAGTGCAGCACTGTGGGAAAGGGGTGTCTTAGCATCTGTTAGATCTTCATCAATGGGCTTTGGCTAATGAGCTCTGGGTACCTTGAACCAAACAGACTGAGCACTATGGTAATTGCAACAGGAAATGGCCAGTGGCAGGTAAAGCACACAGGCCACATAGGATGCTATGGAAATGTGCAAGATCTGGAGTGGACCAAGAAAACTTTAGATTCAGTTAACTAACTCATCCGTGAAGCAGGAATCAGGAGCTAAGAGATTCAGGGCCGTTAATGAACTTGTTACACAAGCAAACAGCAAATGTTTATCAGAAATTAGGATATGTTAGCTGGTATTTCCCGAACTTCTGGTTATTACCTACTCATGTTTTCAGAAACTAGCCCAAACTGGCTTTTAAAACAAAATAAGAACTAAGGCGTTGTCGGCGTGGATAAAGTGCTTGCTGTGCGGGTGTGGCCATGCAAAGCCAGATGCAGCAGCATGCATGTGTGATGTCGGTGCTCTGCATCGAGATGGGAAACACAGACAAGAGAATTCCTGGGAGGACATGGGCCAGCAGCCGGGTGGAGGAAGCGGGGACAAGAAACCCTGCCTCAAAAACAGAGGAGTGAGGACTGACACCGGGGTGCCCTCCAGTCTCCACGTGGGTGCATGCAGTGTGCACCTGGGGTGCCCTCCAGTCTCCACGTGGGTGCGTGCAGTGTGCACCTGGGGTACCTTCCAGTCTCCACATGGGTGCAGTGTGCACCTGGGGATGCCCTCCAGTCTCCACATGGGTGCTGTGCCATGTGCACCTGGGGGTGCCCTCCAGACTCCACATGGGTGCATGCAGTGTGCACCTGGGGTGCCCTCCAGTCTCCACATGGGTGTGTGCTGTGTGCACCTGGGGTGCCCTCCAGTCTCCACATGGGTGCCGTGTGCACCTGGGGTGCCCTCCAGTCCCCACATGGGTGCGTGCAGTGTGCACCTGGGGTGCCCTCCAGTCTCCACATGGGTGTGTGCAGTGTGTACCTGGGGGTGCCCTCCAGTCTCCACATGGGTGCATGCAGTGTGCATGCCCATGTAGTACATACACATCACACACAGACGTGTACACCTAAGACTGAAATAGACTATCGAAGTGCATCACACTAAAGTTGAGTACTAATAAGTGGAATTTGTCTCTGTGTGTATATATGTATGTGTTTGGATATAACATAAACTATTTCTTCACTTGATCACAACCAAATCTGTATTTCTCACCATAAATTATGGCTTTACAAAAATACTGTGGCAGGCATTGTGTTGGGGACAATGGTACAATTAAGAAGTTCCTGATGTTGGGCCTGGGGTTGTGTAGCTCAGTAGCAGAGTGTATGCCTGGCATGCATGAGGCCCTGGGTTTAATCCCAGGTAATCCTCCCAAAAAGGAGGGAGGGAAAGGGCAGGAAGTGGGCTGAAGGTGGAGTAGATGTAAAACTAGTATTTGCCACAATTATTAAGGTCACGTGATCAACTGACTGGAAAGATGTTTAGTGACTAAGAACAGAGCTGCCCAGGGTGACCGCGGGGCCTGGGAGACTTGTGAGTGGTTATGGTGGCATCCAGGAAAAGGACGTGAGGAAGGGACACAGGCTTAGGAATTGAGAGGGGGCGCTGTGTGCTTTATGTGTCAAGGGGCATCTGGATGGAGACTCTCAGGTGCTCTCAGGTGAGCTTGGCTGAAGGTGTGAACTGGAGACGGGGATGAGGTGTTGTCGGAGTACAGGTGGCAGGGACCTGCGGTCTTAGCTGAGGTCATCCAGGGGGAGGAGTGGGACCAGATCTGTTCTGTCTTCGCACTGGAGGAGCTGGTGGAGAGCAGGAGGAGGCGCTGCAGAGGAAGGGAGAAGGCTGCCTTGTCCTCTGGAAGGATCTTGGGCTTGTTTGGGCAAGTCCACTTATTTCTTGGAATAGGAGAAATTCCCACTGTGCAGGACTGGGAATTCCAGCCTGTGTCTTTTGATAGGCTGGCCAGTGGGGTAGCCACCTGGGAGACACTGTGAGTGTAGGAAGTTGGGAGCACTGCTTCTTTGCTAAGTCTCTTAGATGGGTATGAGGTCCAGGGCTGGGCAGCCAGGGATGGCCGCTGTGGGGATGAGGCCCAGGGCTGACAGCCAGGGATGGCCACTGAGCACCCTTCTGGAGAGGATGGGACCATTTTACTGCAGCACTTGCACTATGAATGACTGTGGGCCCAGAGAGGAAACAGGCCACAGCCGCCAGCTGTCACTTCCTCCACTGTCCCTCATGGTCCACTCAGCTTCCAAACGAGTGGCAAGTAGATGTATAGAGAGTACTGCCTGAGACTGTGGAGATGTCTGTCAGTAATGTGCTTACCTGCAAGCAGGAGACCTGAGTTCAATCCCCAGAATGCATGTAAAAACCAAACCAAACCAAAACCAGGTGTGGTGGCTTGCACTTGCCGTTTTACCCTGGGAAGGTGGAGACAGGCGATCCCGAGGGCTTGCTGGTCAGCCACTCTGTCCTAATGTGTGAGTTTTGGGCCAGTGAGAAACTGTGTCTCAAAACAACAGCAACAACAACAAAAATATCTGAATGGCACTTGAGGAAAAATACCCAAGGTTGTTCTCTGGTCTAACACACACACACACACACACACACACACACACACACACACGTACACACACATACACACACGTACACACACATGCACACACATACACACACATACACACACCTACACATACACACACGTACACACACATACACACACATACACACATACATATACACACGTACACACACGTACACAGGTATACATACACACACACACACACACACACACACACACACACAAATAAGGAGTATTGGTTTGAAGCACATTGACACCTTCTGAAGGCACCAAAATCTATTTCTTGAGTGAGTGGCTGTGCAGGAACGGATGAATAAGGAAGCATTTTTATGTCCCATGAATGTGTCCTTCCCTGTAATCTGCCACAGAGCCAGTGCACACACGTTTCCACACATGCTCCCTGCTTTCAGCCTTCTGGCCTCCCGGCTGTTCTCAGTCTCAGCGAGGGCATCTGCTTTTCCTGCCCGGGAGTTTCCGGGCATTTCCACACGGCACCTCCTCTTTTGCTCTGTTTTCTGTCATGCCGCCGACCATTGCTGCCTTCGGACAGCATGGAGAGGCTGCCTCTCCCAGCTGAGTCTCGCTCACGCGCTTCTTCTCAGCCCTGACCTGTGTCGGCCTGCCGCCTGCCTGCCATCTCTGCATGCTTGCTAGGACCCACGCAGATTCCTCAATTCCCCCTCGCCCTGTTCTTTCTCACTTCCAGTCTCTGCAAACAGTTCAGTCTCAGTCTGGGCGAATTTTTCCTTTGTCTGCCGGGTCTTAATTCTTTTATCAATTCTTGCTCCCAGGTCCTGCCCACATCCTTCCTCCACTCCACAGCCGCCACCCCGTTCACGCTGCCGTCAGCTCTTTGGTGGTGGTGTGTGTTCCACATCTCTTCTTCCGTCTACTGTGTGGTTATTAAAATTTTAAATATTAACTCATTTATTTGTGTGCATGTGACCAGGCACTCATGTAGAAGTCAGCGGACAACCTGTGGGAGTTGGTTCTCTCCCTCCACGGTGTGGGTCCTGGGGGTCAACTCACGTGTCAGGTTCCCCAAGTGCCTTTGCTTGCTGAGCCCTCCTGCTGGCCTAATTCACAGAACTTTAATACTTCCTCTAGCCAGCCCTTGGATACCACTGATGTACCTGTGCATAAAGACATACCATTGAAGACCATCTCCTAGTAACCCAGAGACCCGAATGCTTTATTCCAGGTCTGTGATTCCTGGACGCTTTTGTCCTGTGTGGTGGATCCGGCGCCCAGAGGTCACACAGTGCTGCGTGCCCTGTTCAGAAGGAAGCCATTTGAGTGGCTCTTTGCTGGCAGTTTCCCTCCCTCCTTTTAGAGCTCTATCGTGGTGATCTTTTAAGGCAGCTGACTATCACAGCTGCTTCCTTGGGGAATGGGGTGGGATTTGATGACTCAGTTGCTTCAGGCACAGATTGCTCCTGGAAGCTGGTCTCCCCCTCAGCCTCCCTCCCACCTCTTCGCACCTGCACTCCAGACTGTCCTCTGGCTTCTCAGTCAAGGGTTGCCGACATGCTGGGATTGTCCATGGAACTGAACAGTTAACTGCTGGGAAATGGAATGTGTCAATTTTTAATTTAGCATTAATTTTTAATAGTGCTGTTTTGTCTTTCTGCTCAAGTAACCGAAGTGGACGCTGGGATTCTTACTCGGTTTCCAGAAGACGGGGCCTGAGAGGCAGGCCATGCAGCTAAGAGGTGCTGGCGGGTTGAACACCCACTGGGACTCAGAGGTTCTCAAGGGGAAGGACTAGGTGTCATTTCTGTTTAACTTCAGTTTGGCTCTTTGTATAAATTAAGTCACCGATGGCTCGGTCCCCTTCCCCTTCCCCTTCCCCGCCTCACTTGACTCATAAAGTAGGTGCTGGCAGAGATTAAATGTAGGAGTGAAAGACTTGTACTTAGCTCCTGGTACATGAAACATTAAATATGTGCCTGCTCCCTCTTTTCATTAAAAAGAGAGTAATACTGCCTGCTCATATACAGCAGCAAGTAATACTGTGGCTCGTATACAGCAGAAGTAATACTGTGGCTCATATACAGCAGCAAGTAATACCGTGGCTCGTATACAACAGAAGTAATACCGTGGCTCATATACAACAGAAGTAATACCGTGGCTCATATACAGCAGAATACTGTGACTCGTATACAGCAGCAAGACTGAGGAAGTTGGTTGGTTAGAGCTACTGAGATGTCCTTAGCCAAAACTAACAGCCCGGCAAACAAGGCTGCGGTATATGAGGAAGGTGAAGTTCACAAATGCTGCTTTTGAGAAATAGAATGTGTGTAGTTTATTTTCCCTTTTTGTTTTGAAATCCTGTCATTCAATAAAGCCAGAGTGCAGCAGGACTAAGTGTGCTTCCAGGGCAAGGCTCTACAAGTGAGCTCCCACAAAGCTGGGCCCTGCGATCGCCTGACACCCGTGACACAAGGCTCATCACATCAGTGCTGACGAGATGCCACAGAAGCTACTGAAGGGACAAAGACAAATCTGGGGTTTAACCTGATTTTATCAGCACAGCAAGTGTCCATCTAAAGAGCGGTAGAGGCTGGGGCTCAAAGCACTGGCCTCCAGAGAAAGCCTCTCTGGGTTCGAGTCTCGGGTCCCCAACTTAGTAGTTGTGTGACTTGAGGCAAATTACTTAGCCTTCCTGTTACAAGTTCTTAATTGATTAGATAGGAATCAGTTAGTTACTTGCACATGACTTTGACATAATGTAGATTCTGGTTCGGGGCACTGGCAGATAATATTGCTTAATGAGATAGTGGGTACAGCTGACTTCAGATGTGACCCTGCCTCAGAACACATGGTACCAAAACTCACAGGAGGTGCTCCATGTTCATTTAGGTAATTGTCAACATCCGTGACCAGTTACACGTCTTTGGTCAAATTAATAAGTTCCTTGAACCTTGCTTTTCATGCCTAGATAGTGGATGCAACCTGTCACAGGCACGTGAAAAGGGCAAACCTGGCTAGGGTTGGTACAGAGTCCACTGTGGCACCTCTCATGACTGACGCGTGCCCGAGCACGCGTGTCCACACTGCAGCGGGCACACCTGGTGTGCTAAAGATGGAGCCGTGTCTCAGTCGGAAACTCCAAGCAAGCTGGCACCAAGGCACCAGGTGGCCAGGAGAGCAGGTGGCCAGTAGGTCTTTCCTACCCTGCCACTCCACCAAGAGGAGATATTTCCAGATATGTCCCCTCCTGGGGAAGAAAGAGGCCAGCCAGAGGCAACACAGGGTGGGGGGCAGGATCACCTCAAGAGTCAGAGAGCAGAGCCTGGTGACGGGTGCCTCCTCCACTCTGCCCGTCAGCTCTGTGTAGCAGATGGCAGCTATGGGCACACTCTGCCCTCCAGCCACTGTGGAAGGTGCAGGGGACGTTCCTCTTGGCTCCTCCCACCACCTCCACCACCACCACCACCACCACCACCACCACCACCACCACCACCA
>CABHPP010131636.1:15072-31171 GCA_902168425.1 Peromyscus attwateri | reverse complement strand
CTCCACCTCCACCACCACCACCACCACCACCACCACCACCACCACATGCTCGCAGCAGGGAGGATCAGAATGTCAGTCTCCCTGCAGATCCACTTACCTCCCCAGCTCGGGTGGCTTTCGCCCTGTGAAGCAGAAGGAAGGACCAGGGCCACATGGTGGGATGTCAGCATGGGAGCCAGTGAGCTTTAGGTTTAAATATCAGACAAATGCTGTGCAAAGCTAAGTAAGTTCGGTCAAAGTGTGTTCCACCCAGCCAGGGCCTACCCTCTTGGTGGGTCAGTCTGACCCAAGTGAATTGGAGATCCAGTATGAGTCTACACTGCACTCCTGCCTAGACTCTGCCCTGCTAGGTTGATGCTTTCTGTCCTTCCTGCACTCAGCCTTCAGAGCCACTGTTGCCTGGCTGCCTGTGTTGGTGTTGCTGGGTCTCAATCAAGCTTTCTGAGTAATGAAAACAAGCTTCTTGTGTTCCTAGTGAAGACACAGTGCAGGCGGGGGAAGGACCTTTGCCAGAGTCCTGCTTTCCAGCCTTGGCTGTGCTGTGCTCCACAGAGTCCCTTCCTTTCTGGGCACTTCTGCGTCCTTGTCTATAAAATGAAATTGGTAACACCAGTGTGACCCCAGGGCAACCCTGACTATACACTAATTAAAGAGACAAGAACGGGACTGGAGAGATGGCCTGTGGATAAGCTCGGTCTGCTCTGCAGGCATGAGTTCAGATTCCCAGCACCTGTGTAAAATGCCAGGTGGGTGTGGCAGCCTGCCCGTGATCCCACCGCTTCGAAGCTGGAGAGCGGATTCCACAGAACAAGCTAACTGGTTAGACTAGTCTGTACTGACGAACGAGGTTCATTTGAGAGGCTTGTCTCAGTGAATAAAGACTCCCAACATCAACCTCAAGTGTGCATTCACTGCACTTACATACATGCAAACATGCATACATACATGCATCCCACACGTGCAAAGTCTTTAAAGTTCTAAAAAAGTGAGAGAACAGTGAAAATGAGAGGAAAAGGGTCATTTGACGTGTCCATTGGGAAGAGGGACACATAAGGAGGTCTAGTGACCCCCAGCTCTGTCTTCGGGGCACTGACTGCCCTTTAGGTTTAGGCACTAGGCAGAGGTGTGCATAACTAACTGCCCGGCATTGACCCGTCCTTGTCACCACAGCAGCCTGTCCTTCGGCGCGGTTTCACAAGTGGTTAGGATTGTGAGACCTCTTCCTAGCGAGAGAAGCTCCCTCTCTGGCTGGTACAAGCTTGGGCTTCTCTCGTCCCTCAGCAGGAGACTGCTGGAGAAGTCCCCGTTCCTCCAAGAACATCGTCTCAATCGCCTGCCAGCTGAAGAGAGGGGACTCACAGTCGCTAGAGTCTCTTCATCCTGCAGGACAGTGACACCAGCATCCCCTGAGTCTGGGGTCCTTCCTGGCCTTGCTCAGCTCTGACTTCTTTCACTCATCCCCCTGCATCACATCTGAGGGTCTTCTTAGGCTCTGATGATATTCCCAAGGACAAATAAAAAGCCAAACACGTCAGTTAGGGGCTGGAGAGAAACGCAAAGGTGTCTGGGATGTGGATCGGTTGGTAGAGTGCCTACCAAGCACACGGAACGTGGGTTCTGTTCCTGGCACCTCCTAAAGGGGTGGTCCATGCCTGTAATCCCACACTTGGAAGATGGAAAAAGGAGAGTTGGTAGTTCAGGGTGATCCTTGGCTACATAGGGAGTTTGAGGTCAGCCTTGGTTACATGAATAGACAGTGAGAATCCAAGAAAGTGCCCGAGCAGCCTTCAGAGGTGCCCGGGCCCACTGCTGCCCATGCCCACGTCACACCTATTCAGGCACGTGGGGATGAAGCTTCATTTGGGATTCAGGGCTGGTTGCCATGGATCTTGCTGGCCTCCTTTTCCTCGGCCAGCCTCTTACTGTCCATAGAGGTTCTGACTCACGGTGCTGCATGTTCTGTCTCCAGGAACCGCCCGGAGGTTTTGTCAGTGACTCCCTGGAAGGCGCCCATCGTGTGGGAAGGCACTTACGACAGAGCTGTGCTGGAAAAGTATTACGCCAGACAGAGAATCACCGTGGGGCTGACGGTTTTTGCTGTGGGAAAGTAAGCAAACTGGCAAACTTGCCTTTCATTTTTTTTCTTGTTTACCATCAAAGTCTTGTTTGTGAGGGACCCATAGCCACACAGAGGCCTTACTTTGTCAGATTTACTAGACAGGAGACTTCCATCTCCTTTCTGATGAAGGCTGAGGAACAAAATCAGTAGTAGGTAAGTCCACCTATTCCCACCCCAGAGGGGAGGGAAACTGTCTTCAGTGCCACTGGATCCCAGAGCCAACAGCATACCTACCTCTCCCTCCTCCCTGACCTCCAGGGCTTTCCTAGGGAGGCGGCAAGTGCCAGCTGTTGGCTGGCTGGGATGTGAGTGTTCCTCCTGTGCTCGTCACGCCCAGGGCCATGAACAGGGGCTTACACAAGCTCCAGGAGTGTGCTCTGTGCACCATGACCTCCATGCCGATGTGTGGCTGTTGCTCTTCCGTGGGTTCCTCTGGTCCTGTCTACCTGATCATCCTGGAGGATTTGACCCTGGTGTTTGGGTGGGCAGAACCTGCTAAGACTGGACAGGTTCTGCTGCCCCAGCTTCTGTTTCCGTATTCAGAACATTTGATGCAGGAGAATTGTACTCATTCTTACCGAAGCCTGAGCTGTGCCATTGGTTTTACAGATAACCCATTTTGTTTTCCTAGTGAATTAAATGTTTTCCCCTAAAATAAAACATTAGGTTTAATTTCTAATTTTTTTCTTTTCTTTTCTTTTCTTTTCTTTTTTTTTTTTTTTGAAGCAGAGTTTCATTTTTAAGGATTTTGTTGTTGTTGTTTTCGAGACAGGGTTTCTCTGTGTAGCTTTGGAGCCTGTCCTGTAACTTGCTCTATAGCCCAGGCTGGCCTCGAACTCATAGAGATCCGCCTGCCTCTGCCTCCCGAGTCCGGGGATTTAAAGGCATGCGCTACTACCGCCCGAGTTTTAAGGATGTTTTAAGAAAGGCTGAGTGAGGATTATGAGAGAGCTACCAACAAAGTAAGACATGCTGGAGAGTGTGGGTGTGGGCTTCTGAGAGAATCACCGTGTGCTTTTAAAAAAAGCATGCATGTGGAGGTCAGAGGACAGTTGTCCGGAGCCGGCCCTCTTCTTCCACAGTGTGAGTTCTGGGGGTCCAACTCAAGTCTTCGGGTTTGGCAGCAAGTGCCCTACGTACTAGGACGCTTGCTTGGATGTGTCTCCTTATCTGCCCTCTGGGCCTCTGTGTTGATGCCTCTTCTGAAAAAGCCACAAAACATGCAGGACACTCAGCCCCCTGCCATGCTCAAACGGAGCAGAAGGGGCAGGTTGGCCTGAGCTTGGGCTTTGACAAGGACCTCAAAGAAGGCACTGTGAGGCTGTCACAGGACCCCCAGTCCCCATGGCTGTCTTTGGGAAGTTCCAACATTGCTTGGTGTGCTGAGTCCCCGAGCCTAATGGCATGCCATCAGGAAACGGTGGTGTGCAGTTTGGACATTTCACTAGAAGAATAAAATTGTGTTGTTTTGGGGTGGGATTCAGGGCTCCACTCAGCAAAGCTCCCCTCGTCACAGAAGGGATAAGACAGCCACACTGCACATTGATTTGATCCTGCCTGGTGTTCCCCAAAGAACAGAACAAATCCACTGTTCCATGATACTATCCACCATCCCATCACAACTTTGCAGAAAAACGGAAAACAAAACAACAAAAAAGCCCCTTGAGTCCCTCCCAACTCCTGGTGAAAGCTGTGCTCTCAGCTAGGAAAGCTGTGCTCCCACCTCCTGGTGAAAGCTGTGCTCCCAGCTAGGCAAGCTGTGCTCCCCGCTAGGCAAGCTGTGCTCCCAGCTAGGAAAGCTGTGCTTCCCACTAGGCAAGCTGTGCTCCCCACTAGGCAAGCTGTGCTCCCAGCTAGGCAAGTCTGCAACAGTGAATCTCAGAGGAAATGCATCCGGACCTTCAGGGAGGTGTGAGATTTGCTCTGTTTTCATTTCAATGCCTGGAGCTGACTGTGGTACTTTAACCTCTTCAGCACCACTGGGTGTCACAGTGACTCCACCCCACACACCCCGAAGTATTGTTTCCCAAGCTTCAGGGCACACTGGTTTTTCTTAAAGATCAGAGTACAGAAGTCTGTCCTGACTCCCAGCCATGGGGTCATGTCAGAGCCCTCTTTTACCACTGAGCTGTATTTGCCTCATGTAAAGAATCAGTACTAGAAACCCTGGGGCTTCCCAATGGCACAGTAAAAGTGCAATTTATTTCAATGGCAAATAAAATAAATAAAAAGAGCAACCCAAGCATCAAGAAAACAAAACAAAACAGAAAATACCAGTCATTGCTGCATTCAGAACGTTGTGATTGGCTAGTTGTATGCTCAGTAACTAACTGTGGTCCGTATTCTCTGTGTGTAAGTTTGAGGTTTGGAAAAGGCCCATGTGACGCCTCTCATCTCTGCGGTCTCCTTGGTGTGACTTGGGAAGTAGCTTGAGCTTGTAGGAGCATCACTATAATGTCACTCAAATGAGTAAATAGTCATATTGACGTGTCTCATTTATTAGAATGGAAAAAAAAAAAACAATTCCAAATGTTGGAAAAGACGTGAAGTAATCGGAACCCTTGTTTATTGCTAGTGGGAATACAAAACGGTGCAGCCATTTGGAAGAAATTTTGGCAGTTGCTTGCAAAACTGAACACGCTCTTATCATAATCTAGTGATCAAATTCCTTGGTATTGACCTGAGTGAGTTGAAAACATGTCTACACAAACACCCACATAGATATTTTTAGGAGCTTTATTCATAATTGCTAAAACTTGGAAGCAAACAAGTTTTCCTTTGACAGGTGAATGTAAAAATGAACTGTGGTCAATTCAGACAATAGGATATTATTCAGTGCTAAAAAGTGAACTATGAAGCCACAGAAAGCAAGGAGAAATTTTTGTCACTTGTCACTAAGTGAAGAACCCGATCTGGAAAGGCTCTTGTGCTGGCACTGCTGGTCCCTGTCACAGCTGGAGTCACCGAAGAGGAGGAGCCTCAGTTGAGAAGATGCCTCCTCAGATCCAGCTGTAGAGCATTTTCTTAATTAGTGGTCCATGGGGGAGGGCCCAGCACACTGTGGATGGTGCCATCCCTGTGCTGGTGGTCCTGGGTTCTATAAGAAAGCAGGCTGAGCAAGCCATGGGGAGCAAGCCAGTAAGCAGCCCCACTCCATGGCCTCTGCACCAGCTCCTGTCCCCAGGTTCCTGCCCTGCTTGAGTTCCTGTCCTGGCTTCTGTGGGCTACCATGTGAAGGTGTGAGCCCAATAACTCTTTCCTTCTGAACTTGCTTTTGGTCTTGGTGTTCCACCAGAGCAACATAACCCTAGGACAGGTCCGTTCTGACCTGCTTCTGCTTATGATTCTGCAGGAGGCAAAACTATAGTGTCAGGAACAGAATTGGTGACTGAGGAGCTGGGGGAGAGAGAAGGGAAAAAGAAGAGCCTAGAAGATTCTTAAGGCAGTGAAGCTATTCTGAATGATACCACAGCAGTGGGTACACCCGACATTGTGCTTTTGCGCATTTCCCAAAGTGAACCTTAGTATAAACTATGCATCGGTGTGGAAGTGACAGCCACCACAGACCTGACACCTGGAGCGTGGGTGGTCCTAGCAGGAAGGGCTGTCTAGGCAGGAGGGATACAGACACTCCCAATACTTTCAGCTCAGTTTTGCTCAGAATTCAAAATTGTTCTAAAGAATGCCTTTTTAAAAAGAAAAAAGTGTTAAAATACAGCCAGACTAGCTTAGATGGTTGACTGCATGATATACGTGAAGCTCTGGGTTTAATCCCGGGCCCTGCAGATGCTGTGACACATGTAATCCTAGCAGGACTGTGAGAAGTTCAAGGCCATCCTTGGCTGCATAGTGAGCTTGAGGCTAGCCTGGTATACATGACAACCTGTCTCAAAAAAAAAAAAAGTTAAAAGGAGGTGAAATCAGAGACTGTTCAAGTATTTGGATGGATTCATAGCACCATATTTGTCTGGATGATACACTGGCATTTGGGGCAACCAATGGGAGGTTTGTAGAATGACCATGCAATGTGGGAGTAGATCTACATTCTACACACCATTCCCTGTACCACAGAGTGGGATGGGACAGTGCTGGTGGCTAGACTTGAGCTAACACAGAGAAGATAAGGATGTTATGAATCCTCAGTGAACTTGAGCAACATACTTTGTGTTTGGCCCGGGAGGAGCAACATTGGCCATTTCGGGCTATTCAAGGGCTGCACTTTCTTTGACAGCAGCTTCTAAATAGGAGAACAGAGCCTGAGCATGGAGCTTAGTGCAAGCAGAGTAGCTGAGAACACTCTCAGACTGGTTGGCCTCCAGAGCAAGAGGACAGGGCTGTGCCTGCCCAGTTGTTCTTATGAAGTTGGCGGTAGAAGAAGTTACTCCACTCTCTTCAAGGACTGGGAGACCAGCTGGTGGAGAATAGCCAGGGTGCTGTACAAACGTGTCCTCTACGTAAGAACACATAACTGGTGTGTGGAGAAGTCATTCCCCTCCTAAACATAAAATACAGACCATCTGAGCGTCATAGTGCACAGTTAAATATGTCCCTCTCTATTTCAGGTACATTGAGCATTACTTGGAAGATTTCCTGGAGTCTGCTAACAGGCACTTCATGGTTGGCCACAGGGTCATATTTTATGTCATGATGGACGATACCTCCAGAATGCCTTTTATACACCTGAGTCCTCTGCATTCCTTACAAGTGTTTGAGGTCAAATCTGAGAAGAGATGGCAAGACATCAGCATGATGCGCATGAAGACCATCGGGGAGCACATCCTGGCCCACATACAGCACGAAGTCGACTTCCTCTTCTGCATGGACGTGGATCAGGTCTTTCAAGACAACTTTGGTGTGGAGACTCTGGGTCAGTTGGTAGCGCAGCTCCAGGCCTGGTGGTACAAGGCCGATCATGACGAGTTTACCTACGAGAGGCGGGAGCTGTCGGCGGCGTACATCCCATTTGGACAGGGGGATTTTTACTACCATGCAGCCGTTTTTGGAGGAACACCTATTCACATTCTCAACCTCACCCGGGAGTGCTTTGAGGGAATCCTCCAGGACAAGGAAAACAACATAGAAGCCGAGTGGCATGATGAAAGCCACCTCAACAAATACTTCCTGTTCAACAAACCCACCAAAGTCTTATCCCCAGAGTACTGTTGGGACTATCAGATAGGCTTGCCTTCAGAAATTAAAAATGTCAAGATAGCTTGGCAGACAAAGGAGTATAATTTGGTTAGAAGTAATGTCTGACTTCAAATTGTGCTGGTAGATTTCTAAATTTGACAGAATTATTCTGGCTAATTCCTCAAAAAAGTAGTAACAGTTAATTTTTAACTTGAAAATCAAAACCAAAACCCACCAACATGGCAAACACATACTATTTCTCCTTATAACTTTGAGCCTTGTAATATGTGAGAAAGAGTCTATGGTAAGTAATCAGATGTAAATTCTCAGTGATTTCTTATATATTCTGGGTTTGGGGGAAATACTATATAAGCTGAAATCAAAACTGATTTGCCATAGGTAAAGAAAAAGCCAGAACATTCTACCTAGTATGCCAGACAGCCTATTGGAGAACAGGGTGCTAAGAGAAATGTTTGACAACAAAATGGGCTAGATCGGGTGGGAGGCGCTGTCCCCTTGGCTCATTGCCTTCCTGGTTGTGGGGATTCTAAAGCAACACAGAGAGACTTTGCAGGAGAGAACTGTATAAGGACACCAGCATGGTCCATTTTTACAGCAGATGGCATCAGGCATTGGCAGCCCAGACCCCATGAAGCTATCGTTTGGCTTCTGTGCGCTGATAGGTGTCATGGTGGCACATGTCCAGAGTCCCAGTAAATATGGGGTTGACCACTTAGAGACTGTGCTATGCTGGAGGGACATGGCATGGGGTTGGTGCTTGAACTGAGGTGCAAATACAGGCAGTGTTCTTGACACTGACTAATAGCAGGAATGGAATAGAAGGTGAGTGGGTGGCATTACGGAAGGAGAGGACCCGATTTCTGCTGGAAGACACTCGGTCATCATCTGGTCCTACCACCTACTCTGAACCTCAAGGTTCCTCAGCCCATCATATTCCAGTCTGGAGGGCTGACATGAAGAGAAAGCCCTCCATCATGTGACCTTGTTTCCCCCTGCTCCTGTCTACACTACTCAAGTGTGATAGCCAGACAGATGTACTGGACAACATGGGTAACTGACTATAGCAATGGGAGACCCAGTCACCATAACTGAGCTGCTCAACAGTCAGTTCCCTTCTCTGAGAGAAGCTTAACTTCTCTGTAAGTGGTTTCAAACTGTGGGCCGCGACCCTTACAATGGTCGCATATCAGATATTTATATTTTGATTTATAACAGCAAAATTTATAATTATGAAGTATCAATGAATAATTTTATGGTTGGGGCCACCACAACATGAGGAACTTGTAGTCAAAAGTTTCTCTGGTCCCACCCGGTCCCACAGTCCCACAGCTGCTTATAAAATAATCACTCAGAGGCTTAATATTTTTTACAAACTGTATGGCCTATGGCAGGCCTCTTGTTAGCTAGCTCTTATATCTTAAACTAACCATTTCTATTAATCTGTGTTTTGCCACGTATTCTGTGGCCTTACCGGTCTGCTGGCGTGTTGCTCCTTGGGCGGCAGGCTGGCGTCTCTCCCACTCCACCTTTCTCCTTCCTGTCTCTCTCCTTGGATTTCCTGCCTGCCTCTAAGCTGCCTTACCATAGGCCAAAGCAGCTTATTTATTAACCAATGGGAACAACATATATTCACAGCGTACAGAAAGGCATCCCACAGCAGGAACTGTATTAGAGGGCAGCAGCATTAGGAAGGTTGAGAACCACTGCTCTATATGGTAACATAAGCAAATCAGTGTAAGGGGGTTGTTGGCTCATATTTCCATGTATGCATATATTCACATTTCCATATGTGCATATTTATTTTGCTTGTCTTCCAGTTGTGCCATCTGTTTCCATTTTCAAGCAATTTATTTAAAAAGCCGTTGCGCTCTCAATGTATAGTGTGAAGGGCTTCAATAAAAAACCGTCTTACATTTTGTCCACATTACAACACCTCTTACTCTTCAGTTGTTAAAAAAAAAAGTCATATACCCAGCAGCAACAAAAAAACCTCACAAATTTCCTGAATGAGTGGGCTTTGCGAAAGGAAGTGGAGACTGCACCCTGGCTGAGACCCCCACCTCCCTGTCATTCAGGATGTGCTGGATCCAGACTGAAGAGGGAGAGTTTGATGTGTGAAGTCCTGAACCAAAGAAATGATTTATTCTGAAAGTGTAGCAAAAGGCTGAAGAAATTTTGAGGGAATTCCATGATTTTTAAAAATTCATCTAAATTTAAGTCCTTAATGAGTAAATTTAGAATGTTATTAAAGGTAATGTTTTAAACATTTTTAAAATAAAAATTCTGGTTTACAATTGAATAAATTATTTTCTCAGTATATTCTGGTCTGGTCATGGATTATGCATTTTCTCCCAGAAATGTTCAAAAGTATCAATTATGGTTGTCTATAATGATATAGAATTTTAGGACTTTAGGCTTAGAAAAGCCGTCATGACCTCCTGGACTTGCCCTATTACAGAGATAGCCACAAATAGCAGGCTTGACTGTCACTCCCAAGTTATAAAGCTCTGTGTGTGTGTGTGTGTGTGTGTGTGTGTGTGTGTACACACAGGAAATTGCCTGGCGGAGCCGTGTGGTAAGAGGCAGAGTACATGAGGGCACTGTTTGGCTGCCCTGGGTTCAGCCAGGGTTTGTGGCTCTCCTGTCCCCAGACGTCTGGGCTCTAGGGAATTCATCATGTCTGTGAATATGGGAGCTATGTTTGGAGGGGATTATCTTGCCTAAGCTCATCTGTTCTTTCTAGCTCGTGTGTGGGAATGACTGATTGAGGGATGGAAATGTGACTCAAGTATTCCAAACAGTGAATTTCAGGTGCTTTACCAAACATTCGGGAACTGCTACATTAGGGCAGGCAGTCACCTTCAGGGTAAAGCAGAGTGGGGGAAAGAGCAAGGCACCGAGGGAAACCAGTCCCTGGGGACAGTCCTGACTGGCTCCAGCCTTACCTAAGGTCTTCGCTGCCTATGGGCTTTGCAGGCCTGTGATCTGGTAATTATAATTGGAATAAGGCTTTCTTTTCTAGATGAGACATCCTTATTGGACCCTCTGGGACTGTGAGTTCCTCAAGGTTCAGGCTGCTGTGTGCCTTTGCACCAGCCAGCTCTCTTATGTTACCTGTCTCCCAGGCACACAGGTATTTACCAAAAGTGTGGGTGAGCGCAGCAACATCCCATCATGCCTCAGTGTGTGTGTGTGTGGTGGAAACCAGGGGTTGACACTGATGTCTTCCTCAGTTCTCCCTATCTTTTAAGCCAGTTCTCACCCCAGATACTTTATGTGGGCTCTCAGGAATCAGATTTATAAACTCAGCCATTTTCCCAGCCCAGGCATGCCCCGTCCCCTACACTCCCAGTGTAAAAGGCATTGGGCTTGTCCATAAGGGAGTTACTAGATTGGGTTGGCTGAAGTAACAAGACCCACTCTGGCTGGATGGCACCTGTCAATATGAGGTCCAAGACTGACTAACACAGAAAGGACTAACACAGAAAAGTGCAGTCCCAGCAGCTCCCTGACTGTAGGTACAGTGTGACAGCTGCCTCATGTCCCTGCTGCCACAACTTCCTCCGTCATAGTCTGACAGACAGAACCCTTTTCCTGTGGTTCACAAGGTGAGGCGCTCAAGGGTTGTGGCTCATGTCCAGGCTGAGACTCTAAGCTGGAGCTGACAGGTTTTGGTGACGATTTGGGGACAGTAGGTCTGGCATGCATTTGCCCATCAGCAAATCAATGGCTCTCAGCTTGGGACTTGCTCCTTTCCCTGCCCTCACAGCCATTTGGCAATGACAGTATCTGCATTTTTTGCTTGTCACAACTGGTGTGTGAGTGTGGGTGCTACTGGCATTTAGTGGGTAGATACAAGGAGCACTGCAAACGATTCACAAATGCACAGATGCACAGGATGGTGAGCCCCACCCCAAGAAATGTCATTAGTGCCAATCTCAGATTTCACTAACAGAAACATCTCGTTTGTGTGGGAAATGACCTGATTAAGCATCAGGACTTAAAGCACTCACTTCCTCCCTAGAATCCAGAGCACAGACAGAGGAGTGCCCTCTAGTGGGCACCAGAGGGCAGGGTTCCAAAGTTTCTGAAGTGGTTAAAAACTGCAGCAATTAGAAACACTCTCTGTTTGGTGCTGTTGAAGGTGGCAAATTTGTAGAAATGGTGTTAATTCTGCATGTAAATGAAACTAGCCCTACAAGCTTAAGGGATGCCGCTGTGAAAAGTATGCAAAAATCAGAACACTTACAATGACTTGGCTGTAACTGTCCAGAGGGAAAGAGGTTATGGTCTTGGCTAAACAGCTTGGTTATGAAGACCAGGAGCAGCCTTGATCTGTTTAAGCCCCACAGGAGCTGATTGGAGGGCTGGTGCAGTGATCTATGGAAGACAAGGGAGAGGTAACTAGCATGCTTGTGAGAGCTGGTGATCGGTGACGTCATGGTGGTGTTTGAAGCCCTCATGGAAATCAGCAAGCCCATAGGCCACCTTTCCTCTCCTTTGCCCTCTTCTCTCTTTTGTATCATTCTTTTTGTATCACTTGTGAACGCTTCCTAATCACATCTCTATAACCGGAACATGAGCAAGAACCAAGAACATGGAGGGTCTCAAAGCTGAAAACGGTGCTGTCCTAAGAGAGCTGCCGTAGGTGTGACCACCAGCTCTACGGTTGTAACTGGGTGTCTGCCCCCGAGAAGTAGCTGCCACTTCTGGCTGTGAACCCAGACATCCTCCAGCCATGATCCAAGGTCGTTCTGCAGCCCTTGAGCACAGCCCCCTCACACAGCAGGATACGGGGTGTCTACGGATAAGTCAGGGTTTCTTAGAGTGTTTAACACCTGCTTCTAGGGTCAGAGTCTGGACTCTGGCAGCTCCAGCTAGCTAAGCTTGGCCACACGTCCCACTAGCCTAATTAAAGAATAGGTCATTAAGGCCTTCCCTGTTACCGAATAAACGAGTCTACTGTTTGCTTCTCAACCACTCCCAGTGTCTGTGTCGTTGACGCCACGTCTTCTCACCCCCTCCCCTGAGGGAACAGGTCATGGTGAAAATCACAGGAAGGAGATTTATTCAATGTGGCCACACTGGGAAGAGGAACAAATAAAGAGTTCCAGTGACAGCCACCCTCAAGCCCTTCTTAGGAGTTCTGACATGAGGTTTATGTTTAAGAGAAAGTAAGGGGTGTGCATGACTAGGTGTTCCTGGCCGAGGTGAGGTGTTACAGTCATCAGCATCCCTGCTCCAGCCTGTCTTGAAGGACTGTCTGATATGCTATGGAACTATGGGAAATCTCTTTCCAGGAGATGGTTCCTCCTCTGGTGGGCACCAATCTTCAGCCTTTTTATTTTCTCAACATGAGATTCCTATGGAGGATGTGCCAATTCCTTAGGGTGCACTGTCTCAGAAGTCTGATGGTCAAAGGCAGGGCCCATGTGTCCTGCTTGGACAGCTGCAGGTGTGTTCTGCAGTTTGTGAAGTGAACAGTAAGCTTAAATCACTTCTAAATATACTACAGTTAGTAAAAAGGCGTGGAGGAAAGGGGAGACCATCATAGCCATGCTGATTTAAAGGAGAGACACATTGGTCTTCATTGAGGTCTGAGCCCAATGGGGCAGTGTTGAGTTGTGTTGGGTCTTGAATGGGGATTATTGCCTTTCTCTGAGTGAGCCATTGCTCTGGAGATCAGTTTCTATGAAGTGGGTTGTTAGTGAGCAAGCTTGCCAATTCCCCTCCATCTCTCAAACCTATGTTCTTCTACACAAAGTTCGACTGATTTAGAGTTGTGAGTTGAACCGCTGCAAGGCTCTCACCAGAAACTCGGCAGATTCCAGTGACACACTCTTGGACTTCTGGAACTAGAGACCACAAATTTTTTTCCTTTGTAAAGCACCCAGACTCCAGTATTGTGTGGTAGCAACGCAACACACACTAAGAAGCAAGCACTAAAGAAGTGAACTGGGATTCAGTGGCCCTTGCTTCCAGTGTTCTGTCAAGGTGAGCTATAGCCTTCAACTACCCGTCCCATTGACCTCAAACCTACTCAACTATGTAGGCAATGCTCGCCAGCAGCATCCACCGGGCCAAGTTAACTCGCCTGTAGCCTGGGTCAGTTGGAGATCTTCTGTCCATGCCTTTTATGTTTATCGGTGGATGGGAGGCAGTTGGACATTCACACCTGTGGGACGCTACCTCCAAAATCCAAAGACAGCCCAAGGGAGTTTTGTCTTTCTTGGTGACAGAGGACACTCAGCATTTGTTTACAAACTTAACTGCACCTTGGAATTTCCTGGATTGATAATATTCATATCTGGGTCTCACCCCAAAGATTGGTATTCAGCTGCCTTGGGGTGAGACTTGAACATCGGGAGTTTTAAAACCTTCCTGCGTGATTCCCTTATGCTGGGATGCTTGGGAAGGAACTGCCTGTACATTAGAGCGATTGCTCTGTGTCCAGTTTCTGGTTTTGTTTTGTTTTGTTGTTTTGGTTCAGGCTTTTTATTTTTATTGTTTAAGATTTGTTAAAATTCTTGAGCTTCTCAGCCAATAACTTCTTATAAATCAAATTTGGGCTGTCTTTAAATAGTGTAGTGTTAAAAACAAAGATGGCGGGCACTGGCTCAGCAGCATAGGTGTCTTGGAGACCTCTCAGGGAGACTCCAAAGGGAGGCACAGCAGGGGAAAAGGAGTCTGCAGGGCTCCGAAACAACTTAAAAACAAAACAGAAAACCCAAGTGTTATGGGAAGATGCCTTTTTTTAATTTTTAATTTTTTGTTTTGTTTTGTTTTTTTGCTTTTCGAGACAGAGTTTCTCTGTGTAGCTATGGAGCCCATCACTATGTAGACCAGGCTGACCTTGAACTCACAGCAATCCTCCTGCCTCTGCCTCCCGAGTGCTGGGATTAAAGGCGTGCGCCACCACCGCCCAGCTGGGAAGTTGCTTTTAGAAAGTGGACTCACAAAATTGAAAGGGAAGACAACAGAACAGAGCGGCATGCAGTGGAGAACACGAAACTAAACGTTTTGCTGCTGGCCTCAGCCCAGAGGCAGCAAGCACAGAGGTCATGCTGGATGAGCTCCAGGGCAGCCTGCACCTACAGGTGCAGGGAGAGGTGCAGTGGTCTGGAGCTCCCGCAGAAACAGGTCATTACGGACTAGGGCCAGCCCTACAGCCCAACGGCCGCCCCCAGCATGGAGCTGCCCTGGCTACAGCCTGAGATGCTTGCCCTGCTTGGAGACCAAGAGTGCCGCAACGTTGCTGCCGGCAGCCTACAAGCACAGAGATCATGTCTTGAGCCTTGGGGCAGCCAATGTCAAGGAAGGGGAGGTGTGTGGTAGTCTGGAGCTCACATGGAACCTGCTCCCCCGCTTCTCCAGTAGCCCCGCCTAGCTGCAAGATCACCCTGACTCTGGGCAATGGCAGGATATCCAGGACAAGTATCGGCAATGGTCCAGTGCTTATGGTGCTTCAGCAACCAGAAACCTTGAACCAGTCCAGTGACTCACTGCAATGAATATTTTCATGTAAAACCGTTTGGGAAAATATGTGTGTGACACATTGCAGTTTCCAGTGCCACTACGATGAACAAATATGCAATGGAGACGTGGAGGAACAGATGAGTATCTGTGCAGTGGAGAGAGGCGGAACTAGAGATGCATCAAATGTGACAGGTGTGAGAGAAGGCTACGGTGGATTGCAACAGCCTGGAGCTTGTGCAGACTCAGCCCTCGAACACGCTGCCCAGCCACATGATTGCCCTGGTTCTGAGCAGTGACAGGATGTCCAGAATGAAGAACTTCCATTTTCTGGATTGGACCCCTTTGAAAGACCTTTATGCCCCTGGAGGCCATGCTGGTATCTATGCCCATGCTGCTGCCCCAGGCTGAGTTGAAGCCTGAGGCCACGTTGCCCCAGAGGCCACGTTGATGTCCATGGTTTGTGCTGCTGTCGAGGGCTGTGATGTTATCACCAAAGGCCATGGGCATATCTGTGGTCTGTGCTGCTATCAGAAGTCATGTGGATGTCCATGGCCGTAGCCAGAAACCATGTGGAAGTCTCTGATCCATGCTGCTGCTGACTGCAAAGGGCACGGGAGCTTCTTTTGCAGTGGTATTGGTGACTGCAGGCTCACATGCAGCAGGAGATCCTGCAGAGCATTGCATCTGGCTTGAATTCTGCAGTGTTAGCACCTGAGCTTTGAGCTGCCTTCTGTGATGTCACCTTTTGTGACTGTTACCTTACGTTTGAAGCGTTTGATTCTTATCTGCATTCTTCCCAAGGGTTCAGAGCCTTTTAAAAACTTGGTTACCAGAGGACTTGGAACACCAAGCGTTCTCATGACTGAGAATTGCTTGGGCATTTGGTTCCTTCACACAACTCAAGATAAGGGGTTCAGATCCGTAGAAATTGACGTGCTAAGAGGTGTAAATTATAAAACAATTAAAAAGGCCTTTTGGGAAGCAATGGCAGTCAGTTCACTGGAAGCTAGTTCCCTTGCTGCTGCTAAACTTAATTCATCCTGGAGTGACCCTAATTCTTCCACAGACTCACACAACAAGACACAGACACAGCTGAGAATGAAAAACAGAAGCTTCTGTGATGACCTCTCCCTCACCCCCAACCCCCAAAAGAAACAATCTAAACACAAAGTTATTGACAAAAACTCTTCAAAATTGTGATAGGAATGCTGAAGCGTAGCTCTTCACGGTTGACAGCTTCTGGTGGGGGTGGGTGGGGAGGGCTCAGTGCTCTTTAAGGGGCTGGCCACTGGGCGTTTGACCACTCCTTCTTCTTCTTCTTCTTCTTCTTCTTCTTCTTCTTCTTCTTCTTCT
>CABHPP010131635.1:29817-48685 GCA_902168425.1 Peromyscus attwateri | reverse complement strand
TCTCTCTCTCTCTCTCTCTCTCTCTCTCTCTCTCTCTCTCTCTCTCTCACACACACACACACACACACACACACACACACACTTCGTAGCCCTTGAATTCCTAATCCTCTTGTCATGGCTTCCTGAGTACTGGGGTGACAGGCTCATGTCACCACTTCAACTGCCCGTGTGTTTTTGTGCCCCTGATCCTTGGGTTGTGTTCCATTCCATCAGAACAAGTGCCCACTCTGTCACCAGAGCTTCTGAGTGTACTCCTCTGTCAGGGGCAAGGACTTCTTCCTTTGCATTACCACTGTTTCCTCAGGGTTTAGAATAATTCCTAGCAGATAACAGATGTTCAGTAAACACCTGTTCCATGAGTCAATGGAAGACAAGCTTGTCGTTTTTTTTAATCAGTGGTAGCAAGGAATCAGAACCCATCTACCCATCTACTGTATGAAGTTTTTTTTGTTTGTTTGTTTTGTTTTTTTATCTTTCTATGCTGTGCTGAAAGCTGGCACCCAATTTGTTTCCTCTTCCTTACGCTCTTAAACTCTATGATAAAACTCTTGATGTGTTCTCAAGAAAGTTAGAGACAAATTATATTCTAATTTGCAAAAGTTGAGAATGATCAGGAGAGGCAGCATCCGTCTCATGCTGATGCTAAAGTAGCAGAAACTTCTACATTGTAGTTCACTAGATCCTAAGACCACTACAAACTTCCCACCATCTCCTCCCATTCCACAGCTGAAGACTCAGACTAGGACTCAGAATTTTGGGCCCTGACCCATCCCAAAGATGAGTAGAAGCTCCAAGATTTGAAACCAAATCTGCCGACACCTTAAGGAAAACTTTTCAGTCTGGAAAAGCTTTCCCTAAGGATGGCCAGCATGTACCAGAGGAAGAGGAGAGCTGCCCTAAAAGTCAAGAAGGGGTGAGGAGGTAGAGGAGGAGTGGGGAGGTGGCTTTAGTGCTTATTAAAGTGCTGGCTTTGCAAGGGTGAGGACCCCAGGTTCAGTCCCCAGAGCCCACATAAATGCCATGTAACTCCATCCCTGCAAGGTAGAGACGGGGGATCCCGGGTGAGCTGGCTGGCATGACTAGCCATTTTTGTGAGCTCTGAGTTTGAGGTAGAGATTGTCTCATTGAGTAAGATGGGAGAGCCATGGGAGTGAGTCTATGCATCAACCTCAGACCCCCACGTGCTGGTGCACCCACACGTACGCACACTCCTACATGTGTAATTCCATGCATACAGATATGAATGTACACACACACACACACACACACACACACACACGCACGCACGCACGCACGCACACGCACACACACACACACACACACACACACACAGAGGCATGGACAAAGGAAAAAAAAAAAAAAAAGGTCAAGACTATTCCACCCAGGTTTCCAGAACTACTTGATATAAAGTCTTTCATTTCCTTTTGTTTTATTTTGTTTAACACAGGGTCTTCCTACGTCACCCAGGCTGGCCTCCAGCACTCCATCTTCCGGCCATAGCCTGTTTTCATGGCACTCTCGGTGGTCTTGCTGCTGTACTGAGGACCGAAGCCAGGACTCGTGCACGCTTTGACTGGGACCACCCTTCCACCCTAAACACTTCTAGAAAAGCACCTTCTCGGGGCACAGGGGCTGGAAACAGTGCTTTCTGGGGTTCCAAATATATAAAAATTAACACTTTTGAAAAAAAAATGGTGGGAACTTAGGATTCCAAAAATTGGAATAATCTTTGGCAGGGCAAATCGAGTTCAAAAATATATTTCATTGTTATTAAGATATCCTCAAATAAAGCATAGTCACCTAAAATAAAATTTAACTTAAGACTTATCTGTTGGTGTGATGTCAAACCTGGCAAATGGGGGGTGATAACATACTTGGGAACTGTTGGAGCTTGTATTAAAATATTGCTCCTCTTTTAAAACATTTACCTCTTCTTTATTTGAGACAAGGACTTGCTATGTAGCCGTAGGGGCTGGAATTTGCAATGTAGACCAGGCTAACCTCAAACTCATAGACACCCACCTGCTTCTGCCTCCCAAATGCTGGGACTAAAAATGTGTGCCACCACACATAGCTTTTTTTAAAAAAAAAACTTTGTAAAATTTTGCTTTCGTATGTATGGGAGTTTTGCTTGTACATATGTGCACCATGTGTGTGCCCGGTGTCCATGGAGGCTGGAAGACAGTCAGGAAAGCAGTTATAGACTTCGTGAACTGCTGTTTAGGTGCTGGGAATTGAACCCAAGTCCTCTAGAAGAGTAACTGGTGCTTTTAACCACTGAGCCATCCCTCCAGCCCCAGCCTGTTTCTTCTCAAAGTTGTTAAACTAAGAAAGGATGAGCCAGGCCTTCAAATGTTACATACAACCCAGGACACTGCAGGATTAGGCACTGATGGAATTCCTTCACCCCTGTCAAGCACGAGCATTTTAACTCTTGCGGTACATTCTCTATGCCTAAGTGACAAAATCTAGAGGTGACACCCAGTCCAAATTATACCCTCAGGTCATATCCCCTCACCTTGGGGTAACTCTACATGGGGCCACAGATGCCCTTTCTGGTCATTTGTTCCTCAGTCAAAATGGTTTCGGTCCTTTAGAGATACTTTGATAATACTGAATCACAGGGAAAAGTTTTTGTTTTGTTTTGTTTTGATTTGATTTTTCGAGTATTTGTGGAAGCTCACTCATTGTACTACTGCCTACTCTCTCCAGGGTCCACCTCTGCAAACCCAGGGCTATTGATAAAAGCGGCCTTTGTAGACTCACAAGATTCTGTTATACCACTTTCCACTAGCGCCCAGGGGGTCTACTCGACATACATTTGAGTGACTATGACCAATTCCCCGGTGATTCTAAGGAACAAAAAGAGCCCAGAGAATAATGCTGTTTTCAAAGCAGTGACAGTGTTAAGTGTATCTGGGCTGCAGGTCCATCCAATCTACCTACCTCTTGTGGCTCTTCAAGCACACACACACACACACACACACACACACACACACACACACACGAGAGGGGCCCACCCCACTCACTTTGAGCTAAAGTTAGCTTTTCCAGAGTGCTATGGTCTATGATTGTACACACTTTAAAGTCCTCAGTTAGAAAACCTAAAACAGGTTTGAACACATTAAAATGTTTTGTGAATTCTACCATTAAAATTGTAGGATCAAATTTAATAAGTATTTTTGGTTAGGGTGACATCAATACTAACAAGAGAGTAAAACAGGCAAACTGTTGTGATAGACTCCAAAAATCTAAATATATCATCTATAGTGACTTGAATGAGAATGGTTCCCATAGGGCTCATATATTTGAATACTTGGTCCCCAGTTGGTGGAACTATTGGGGAAGGATTAGGAGGTGTGGACTTATTGGAAGGGGTGTGTCACTGGGAGTGAACTTTGGTGTTTCAAAAGTCCACGCCATTCCCCGTTCCCTCTCTCTCTCTCTCTCTCTCTCTCTCTCTCTCTCTCTCTCTTTCTCGATGCCTCGTGCTTCTGGATGAGATGTAAGCTCTCAGCTGTCAGTGTCATGCTCCCCTGACTGGCTCTATGCTCCCCACCATGGTGATCATGGACTCTGACCCCCTGGACCTGTAACCCCCATGTAACCCCCGTGTGTGTGTGTGTGTGTGTGTGTGTGTGTGTGTGTGTGTGTGTGTTTAAACATATCATACTGGTTATAGATTTAGATCTGTCCTCTGTAGACCTGGCCTTCAGCCCACTTGTGACTTGGTGGAAGGCAGGTTCTTTCTGAGTTAGTTACTTATCACCCTTTTCATGTTCTGTTATGAAAATTAAATGACAAAAATAAAATAGTAGTACCATGCAGCTAGAATGTGCCAAGCAAAGAAACAAACAAAACAAAACACATCATCTATTGCCCGGTATGGAGGTGCACACCTTCAATCCCAGCACTTAGGAGGAAAAGGCAGGTTAATCTCTGTGAGTTTACGTCAAGCCTGGTGTATATAATGAGTTCCAGGTCAGCTAGAAGCACACAGTGAAACCCTGTCTTAAAACATGTTGCAATTAACATTATGTTTTTCTGATTGGAGAGCTATGCTGGATGTGGTGGTATACTCCTAGAATTCCAGCACTTGGGATAGATACAGAGGCAGGATCTGGAATTCAAAACCCATCTTGGCTACACAGTATGCTTGAGGTCAACCAAGACCACTTGGGGCCTCGTCTCAAATAAAAAAAGAATTGTGTGTCAAGACCACTTACTATGTAGAACATGTTATCAGTAGCCTTCCCACCAGTGACACTGTCATGTCTATGGACATTAAAAGCAACTGATGTAGACATTTAAAATCATATATTTTGCCAGGTGTGGTGAAGCACGCCTTTAGTCCCAGCACTTGGGAGGCAGAGACAAATGAATCTCTCGGAGTTTGAGGCCAGCCTGGGCTAAGACATAGTGAGTTCCACATAGTGAAGACCCTGTATAACAAATGAATAAAAGAAAATCAAAGGAAAATAAATAAAATAAAACAGTAGATTTTTTTATCTTTTTAAAATATGCCCATCCTTCTAAAATGCATAAAGCAAAGAATAATTCAATTGAGAAGAATTACTCTCTTGTTAGTGTTCTGATACTTAAACAGTTAGCTCAAGTATTGATTCTCTTTGCATTTAAATCAATTTTAGATCTTAACAATAGATAATCAAATAACCAGTGACCCTAAATTAACACAGGGACACAAATCACAGACATGAAGTACATTTTAAAGCCAGACAACAGGTAATTCTTGACTTTTAGTTCTTTGAGGTTATTGATCAAACCCAACATAATTTCTCTTTCCAAATGGAATTCTAACCCTGATTCAGGAATAAGGAAGTAACAGCATCCCCTGGAAAGGCCCATCAGGCCTCCCTGACAAGGTTAAGATGTCAATTGAAAAGAGGAAATGAAAATTAAACATTACAGCTGAGACACAGATGGGAAGCTGGATAAGCTAAGCACCCTATATTTTGATTACTACAACATTTGTTAAAGACTAAACAACTGACCTGCCTCTGGGAATGACAGTTCTTCCGCTAGAAAGGAAGGAAATGAGCGATCCCATCAACGTTGTGATATGGTTGAGGTTTATCTGCATCTTATCTAACAGTGCTCGGGATATGTTGAAAATCTTGATCTGTTTTGAAGGTTCCAATTTGGCAGAACTTTCTTCCCTGTCAGCACTCAGGAAAGCCTTTGAAGTGGATAAGAGCTCTACAAATGAAGGGAGAGCAAGAAATGGAGTGAACAGAGCCCCAGACATCTTGTAAAACTCCAAATTTTCTTTTCTACAGTCATGGGCTCCTTTCCTGATTATGCTACATTCTTTTAAATTTTTTGTTTATTTTTATTTTATGTCTATGAGTGTTTTGCGTGTGTGTGTGTGTGTGTGTGTGTGTGTGTGTGTGTGTGTGTATGTGTGTGTGTATCATGTGCCTGCCTGGTGCCCACAGAGGTCAAAAGAGGGGATCAGGTCTCCTGGAACTGACGTAATGGGTTGCTGGCAACTGAACCCAGATCCTCTCTGCAGGACCACGCGGTGCTCTGAACCAATGAGTCGGTCTCCAGGCCCTGATATGCTCATCTTAACAGAGATTTTTTCCAGTGGACCCTCTAGAAACACCAACTTGCTGTGGTGGTTACAGTTGGCAGAGCCTTTTCCTGCTTCAAGCCTCTCCTCTCTTCACAGTTGACAGAGAGTGAGGCCACAGTGAAACGGACAGAAAGACTCATCTGGTCACTCTTTAGCTGGATTTCAGTGGTCTGCAATATGTTTAGAGGAAGCTGATTCACTCTATCATGCTGCTACCTGATTCCATCACACTGCTTTCCCAAAACTACTCATTAAATGTGGTTAATCATGCTTCTTGATAATTGCAGACATTTATTATTGGCTTAATCATCAGACAAAAGCATAGGAGGACTGGGGGTGTAACTCAGTGGTAGAGTACTCACCTAGGACATGTGAGACCCTACGTTCTGAGGCTCTAGCTTGATCTCCCGCATAATGGATAACAAACAAACCAATTTGCAATTCAAAACTCACTGGGTTTCCTGAGGAATACATCTTCCCCACTTGACCTCTAGTTTGGCTTTGTTGCTGTTGTTTGCTTCTGTTTTTTGCTTGCTTGCTTATTTAAATCAGGGTTTCCTACTAAGTCTGGTCTGAACTGGATTAATAATCCTTCTGCTTCCACCTCCCAAGTGCTGAGCTAGCAAGTGTGGACCACCATATCCTATTCTCAGTCCCACACTCTAAAGATGGGTGTGTGCCATCAGGACTGATGAAGTCTGTCAGAACAAGTGGAGTCTTTCAGCCCTTGGACTTTGGTTCCCCTGTCTTATTGTTCTAAGACCAATGTGGACATATGCCTGAGGAGATTTAGAGAGGATGTGGTGTTTTCACATAACTGTGCTAATGGAGGTTAAAGCGCCAGGAAGAACTACCCTCATCTGCTTTGGTATTTGGGGAAATGCCTATCTGGACCATCTGCCCCTAACACCCTGAAGCGACTCCCGTCATTCATTTGTCTACCCACGTATGCAACACCTAGCTCTAATTCAGGGCAAAGGAAAAAAAACAAAAAACAAAAAACCAAACTTAGTTCATACACACCCAGAAAAAAAGAAGAGTGAGAGACTGGGGGATCATAGGGAAGATCTCTGTATGTTCTTAGTGAGAACAATCAAAATAAACAGCAAAAGAACTAATCCACCACGGAAATCTAATCCATGAAACATGAGAAACCACAAGAAATTCTCACTAGTGTCTCCAAGAGGAGATACTACAATCATTAAACCAGAAGAGACTATCATAACAAGGGAGCAACTGGAAAAAAGTAGTTTATGGAGATTAACAATACAGTCACCAAAAGAAAATAAGTACATAGAAATCAGAAAAGACGAAGTGCAGAAATACCTCCTGGGAAGACAGACAAAATTTCAACAGATAGACAGACACATTAGGAAAGAAATGCCAAGGTAAGAAGAACAGCTACGAATGCCCAACAAAAGACACAGGGATGAACAACCCTCAGACTTGATATGAGATGTAAAATTTTACTATATATAATATATATTAGAGAGAAAGAGGAAAAGATAGTTTCATCATAGCATAAATTTTTACCTACATTAGAACTACTGAATGATAATCAAGTTTATACATAACTCTTTTTTATATCCACAGGCTTCAAATAATTTAAAAAAATTTTTAAGAATAATCTCACTATAAATTGCATTAGTCTAAAGGCCAAGATTCCAAAAGAAAATTATCCTCAAATAATGACAATAAAACATAATAGGTAAAATAGACATTTTTAAAAGGAAACAGTGCTAGAATTTATTTTAAAAGGAATAGTACGGCTGAAAGTATTTAGTGGTAGAGCACATGCTTTGCATATGGGAGACTCTGGGTTGGTCTGTACCACAGACACACACACACACACACACACACACACACACACACACACACACAGAGTCCTGAATAGAGTAAAAATAAAAGAGTAAGATACTAGAGCATAGACAATATGTCTGAGGCAAAAGTAGAGGAGAAGAGGTCTCTCTTAGGAGAGGACCTCAAGGTTTAAGTGGGGATGGGAACAAGAGGATGGAGTTAGAAAGGGTGAGCAGAGGTTTCATATATATATAAAAATACATAAAGAATATGTGTGTGTGTGTGTGTGTGTGTGTGTGTGTGTGTATGTGTGTGTGTGTTATACAGGGGCTGGAGAGATGGCTCAGTGGTGAAGAACACTGGCTGCTCTACTGGAGAATCTGGGTTCAATTCCCAGCATCCATATCAGAGGTCACAACTGTCTGTGACTCTGGTCCCAGGGGATCCAACACAGGTCTCCACAGGTACTGCACAAGGGGTGCACAGATGTACATACAGGCAAAACATCCCATACACATAAAATAAATAAATAAACACACACACACACATTTAAAAGCACACAAACTTATTTGTATATATGTGAATATATAAAGGTTGAGCAGTTGTACCCTGCATGGGTGGATGATGATGATTCTAGGTTCTCAACAAAATTCCCAGTGATGGGGTGGCACATCCCTTAGGAGGTGTTAGTCAGGAAGGCCCCTGAAGGTCCAAAACAATAGCTCTTGCCAATGCTCTTCGTTGCCCACCAGAAGAACTAGATGGTGAGACTTTATTAACAAAGATAGCTCATACTTCGGTCAATCTTCAATGCCCCCGCCCAAAGTTGCTTTTCTACATCCTCAGCAGTGGTCAGATGGCTGATTGGGAGTTTAAAGATTTTATTTGTGCTTGGCATGGTGATACATCTTGTGATCTTAGCACTTAGCAAGGCAAATGAAGGGAGATGGAGGATGTTCAAGTTTAGAGTCAACTAGAAGGTAAACTCCAAGCAGCCAGGACTACGTAGGAGCCCCTGTCTCAAAAATACAATCAGCTTTAATTTAAAAACCCTCCAAGACTTTATTCACAAGAGCAATAAAAACTACTTAAGATTAGGACTAAATTTAACTTAAAATTCCAAATTTATGCTAATAAACTCTAAAACTTTCTCAGGGTGCTTTGTCTTGAGTTACTATGACCACCACAGGTCACCAGCAATTGGGATGCCTGAAACAATAAAAAGGTATTCTGTCTCATTTCAGAACCCGGGAGTCGTGAGGGAAGGAAGAGGTTTGTTGATTGGCGTTTCTTGGCAGCTCTAAGGACAGCAATCTCTACACCACTCCACCTGTTTCCTATAGTTCAGGCAATTCCCAGAATCCCTCGGCAGTGTGGGCAGCTGTCTTACTTGGATGCCTTCTCTGCACCCCTGTGTCCTTTTCTGTCTCCCATTGGATTTAGGGACCACAATAATCCTGTATAATCTAATCTCTGGGTATCTTAAATTTCTATGGAAAGACCTCGTTCCCAAATAAAATTGCACGCTAGGATTTCAGGGAAATGTTTATTTTGCAGGGATAACACATAACTTCCTGAGCACTTGATAACCTGAGAAAAGAAAATAACTGTATTCCTGAATGGGAGGATTTACTATTTTATATAAACCATTTTGCAATTGCTAAAAGAATGATACTAAAAGAATAATAAAAGTCAGATCAAGGGCTGGAGAGATGGCTCAGTGGCTAAGGACACTGGCTGCTCTTCCAGAGAACCCAGGTTCAATTCCCAGCACTCACATGGCAGCTCACCACTCTCTGTAACTCCAGCTCCAGGAATTCTGACATGTTTACACAGATACACATGCAGGCAAAACACCAATGCATATAAAAAAAAATCAGATCAAGATTGCCACGACTTGAAAGGTACCTCCACAGGCTCATACGTTTGAACAAGTGACCTCTAGATGGTGGCACTGTTTGGGGAGGTTGTGGGACTTTTGGGACTTAAGCACTGCTGGTAGAGTTAGGTCACTGGGGGCCAGCCTTTGAAACTTTCAGCCAGGCCCCTCTGTCTGTGTCCTGCTTCCCATGATATAAGGAGCTGCCTATGGTTCCTCACCTCCATAGATAGGGAAGGAGCATGGCAAAGTAGAAACTAATTAAAAAAAAAGATAAAAAATTCATTCACACTAAGTCATATCAAAAAGCTCATTCTATAAATATATTCCAGGGTTTTTATATATAAGACTAAATTATACTTTGTTCATTAGAAACATTCTGGAAGCAAAGACGTGGATAATTTTAGAGAACCACAAGAGGCCGGCATGAAAACGCCCATCATAGCATATTAGTACAGCACATGAACATTCTGGTGTGAAGAGACTTTGCCTAATCAGAGTGTTGGTTTCAGTAGTAAGAACTAAGAATTCTAAATTAATATGGACATAGTACTATAACTTTAGAATGTATAAAGTTGATGGGTGTGGTGGCATATGCATTTGATCCCGGCACTCAGTGAGCAGAGTCAGGAAGATCTCTGAGAATCAGAAGCCAGCCTGGTCAACAGAGTGAGTTTCAGGCCAGTCAGCAGCTACATAGTGAGACTCTATCTCTAAATGAATAAGTAGGGGCTGGAGAGATGGCTCAGCAGTTAAGAGCACTGGCTACTCTTGCAGAGGACCCGGGTTCAATTCCCAGCACCCACAAGGCAGCTACCAACCATCTCTAACTCTGGTCCCAAAGGATCCAGTGTCCTCTTCTGGAGCCCAGTGGCACTGTATGTACATGCTACACGGACATACATTCGGGGAAAATACCCATACACATAAAATAAAAATAAGCAAAAATCTCAAAAAATTGTAAATAAGTAAAATAAAATTCATTAAGTCAAAATGAACTAAGCCAAAGGGAATAGTGCACAAATCAATCTGCAATCTTTTTTGTTTTGTTTTTGTTTTTGTTTTTCAAAACAGGGTTTCTCTGTGTAGTGCTGGCTGTTCTGGAACTCGCTTTGTAGACCAGGCTGGCCTTGAACACACAAAGATTTGCCTGCCTCTGCCTCCTGAGTGCTGGGATTAAAAGCATGTGCCATCACTGCCCAGCCAGATCTATAATCTTCTTTTTTTTTCAGATCTACAATCTTAGTTGGAAGTTTTAATGTATATCTTTCAGCAATTATTAAAAGGAAGGCAAAAAAGTCAAACACTAATAACTAACTTGACTTGGTGGGTGTTTATGGAACACCATAACCAAAGCGAAAAGTGCTTGGAAGGAAACCTATGACCTTTATTTACTGAATACATTAGAAAAGTTTTCATCTCATGAAGCTATGAAAAAGAAGAGCAAACAAAATTGGAAGTGGAGAAAGGAAATAAAAAAGTACAATCATCAGTGATACAGACAGTATCTATACAGCACAGAGTAATCTTCAAAACCAAAAGCTTGTTCTTTAAACAGAGTAATGGGGAGCTAGGGAAATGGTTCAGTGATTAAGAATACTTGTAGCTCTGTTGCGTGACAAGCCTTTCCCTGGGTTCATGCAGCACACACTCGACTCACCCCAGATAGGGAGCCCACAACTGATCAAAGTGTGGATACCACCAAAACTCAGCTTGGAGAGCAGAAGAGTTTTACTGGGGTTAGTTACAGGGGCATAAATGATTCTAAGACAGCTATATCATCAAAGCCCACCCCAGCATGGGTGACAGCTCACAAAAGCTGGGAACCTGGAGCACACGGCACTGCCGGCAGGCAGCTCAACTGCTGGAGAGTGTCCCTTCCAAGTAAGTCCGTTGGTCTAAGCCTCTTCCACAGGCGCCGTTAACTTCTGCTTCTTCCAGGAAGGTGGTCTGGTCTTGAGTCTTCTTTGCAGCTTGCCTTGTTTACTCTTGAGAGGGGGCGCCTAGTGAATCTGGTCAGTTTCAGGGAATTCCTGAAGTTATTTTGAGTTGTGTACCTTCTGGCTTAAGGAACTTCCCTGCTTACCGAATATTTCAATCTCAGAGGAAACTGCTACACAACCAACCCCGAAAGGACCCGAGTTCCCTTCTCGGAAGTCACATGAGCAGCTCATGACTGCCTGTAACTTTAGCCACTTGAGTGCTAGGAACTGAACTCAGATCCTCTTAACCATGGGGACATCTCTCTAGCCCCAACAATTTCTTCCTTTCTGTTTTGTTTTGTTTTGAGACAGGGTTTCTCTTTGTAGCTCTGGCTATCTTGGATCTCACTCTGTAGACCAGGCTGACCTCGAACTCAGAGATCCACCTGCCTCTGCCTCCCAAATACCAGGATTAAAGGCATGTGCCACCATGCCCAACTTCAACAATTTATGTCATTTCGTTTATTTATTTGAAATTTTGTTGGGCTGGAGAGTTAAAAGCCTTGGATGTGAAGTGATCAGGATCCCCAAGACTAAGTTCTCAGTGCAAAAGAGATTTATTTGCCCCGGAGGGACAGAGGGCAGGGAATAAGAGACAAAGACAGGCGATAGAGGATGAAGGAGAAGGGGAAGGGAACAAGAGAGAGAGAGGAAGGATAGAAAGGAGACAGTCGTGGCCATAAAGGTAAAAGGGGAAACCCAGTGTTAGGATGGAGTGTTTAATTTTTAATTGGGTGCGTTAATTAGGTGAGCCAAAGGGGGCTTTTGATTGCTGGACTTCAGTACTTTGATTACTGGACCTTGATAGTCAGCCTCAGGAGGAGGAAGTAGCCAAACAAGGAATAGACCTTGGTGGTGAGCTTTAGGAATGTAACCTAATGTTTTTTAGCAAGGCAGAGGGAATGGAGGAGAAGGCAAGGCCTGCCATGTTTGCCATGCTTGAGCTGGCTAGAGTCCCTTCAGGATGCTCTTCCAGAAGACCTGGGTTTGATTCCCAGAACCCACATGGCAGGTCACAACTGTTTGTGAGTCTAGTTCCACGGGATCCAGTGCCCTCTTCTGGACTTTCTGGGAATGAGGCAAACACATGGTGCACAGACATACATGCAGGCAAGTATTTTGCACATAAAATAATAAAGTAAATAAATAAGATAACATTTTGGCCAGGCGGTGGTGGTGCACGCCTTTAATCCCAGCACTCGGGAGGCAGAGCCAGGCGGATCTCTGTGAGTTCAAGGCCAGCCTGGACTACCAAATGAGTTCCAGGAAAAGACGCAAAGCTACACAGAGAAACCCTGTCTCGAAAAACCAAAAAAAATAAATAAATAAATAAAATAACATTTTGTTTTTTTATTTTACATGTATGAGTGTTTGCCCACTATGGTGATTTGAATAAGAATGGTCCCCATGCTAACCAGGTGGTGGTGGTACATGCCTTTAATCCCAGCACTTGGGAGGCTGAGGCAGGCGGATCTCTGTGAGTTCGAAGCCAGCCTGGTCTGCAAAGCGAGATCCAGGACAGCCAGGACTATTACACAGAGAAACCCTGTCTCGAAAAAAACCAAAAAAAAAAAAAAAGAATGGTCTCCATGGGCTCATAGATTTGAATGCTTGGTCAGCAGGGAGTGGCACTCTTTGAAAGGATTAGGAGGTGTGGCCTTGTTGGAGGAAGTGTGTCACAGGGGGTGGAAGGTGGGAGGCGCATTCAGGTTTCAGAACCCTATGATAAGCTCAGAGTCTTCTTCCTGTTGCCAGAGGATCCTGATGCAGAGCTCTCGGCTCCTCCAGCACTACATCTGTCTGTGCACTGCTACACTTCCCCCATGCTTTCTGCCAGCTGATGTCGGACTAAACCTCTGAAACTGTAAGCAAGCCCCCAATTAAATGCTTTCCTTTATAGAAAGTTGCCATGATTATGGTGTCTCTTCACAGCAACAGAACATTGACTAAGACACCCACAATTTTAAAAGAACGGTCACAAGACATGAATAAGTACTACATAAAGGTTAGTATCCAAATGGCCAGTGTACCTATGAAGTCATGTTGGGCCAGATCTCATGGCACATACCTTTAATCCCAGCACTTGGTGGGGGGAAGGGGGGCAGAGACAGGCAGATCTTTGTGAGTTTGAAGCCAGCCTGGTCTACAAAGAGAGTTCTAGGCAGCGAGGACTACACAAAAAGACTTTGTTTCAAAAAACAAGATCAAAAAAAAAAAAAAAAAAAAAAGAAAGAAAAGAAAAGAAAAGAAGTCATGTCGTTATTCACAGGGGAAGTTAATCCAAACCACAAGATAACATTGGCTATCCACGAGAAAGTTTGACTTTTAAAAGACTGAAAGTACCAAAGTGGGAAGCACGTGGAGCAATGGAGTCTGTACGATTGGTGTGACTTTGGACAACTGCTTGAGAGTATCTATGAAATCTAAAAGTACAGAGCCACTGAGACTGCTCAGTTGGTAAACACATTTTCAGCCAAGCCTAATGACCTGAGTTCAAGCCCGGGGAACTCACATGGTAAGAAGAGAAAATGGACTCCAAAAAGTTTTACTCTGACCCCCACACAAGCACTGGGGCACACAGGCACTTAATAAGTGTATTTGAAAATAAAACAAACAAACAAACACAACCCCAAAAACATGCCTACTCAAGGACTTGGTGATCTTTTCACTAGCTGTGTTGAGCTTCAGCTGACAAAAACCATATATATTATAGTATACAATATGATATACTGCTATATGAACACATTGTTAAGCAATTACAAGTAAGTTAACACATCTTCTACATGACTTAATTATCTGTGCATGTGTCGAGAACATTTAAGATCTATTCTTAACAATTAAAAAATGTTTTTCCTTACTCTTGAGAATTTTGTACCTGTATAACAACAATATGAACTATTGACTCACACAAAACTGCATGGATGAATCCTTCAGATGTTCGGAAGAGAGGGAAGACGTGATAAGATGGCTTAATTTCACTTATATGAAGTTCAAGAGCAGGCTAGATGGGTAAATGTTGATATGAGAAGAATCATAACTCTTGGCTAGCCAGGGAAAGTGGGCTGCTTCCTGGGGTGACGGACATGTTTTAGATGGTCATTCAGATGTAAAGAGCCACAAAGTGGTGTGCCTTCTTTAGAACCGTACGCTTCCCTAAATCACAGTATCTACTTTAGACACAGTTCAAAAAGATGTTAAACTGCACAGTCATAAAAATGGAAATGTTTAAATCAATCACATTTTTCTAATTGAACTGGCAGAGATTAAAGAAACATTTAGAGCACTCAAGAGCCAGAGGAAGTTTTTCTACAAGTTCAAAGCCAGCCTGCTCTCCATACTGACTTGCAGCTCATCAAGAGCTACATAATTTGACCAGGTCTCAAGACAACAGCAACAAAATGTGAATAGACATGTAGGGGGAAATAGTTTTGTATATCATCAAGACTAATTCATAATGGTACAAACTCTTTAAGAACAATTTATCAACAAATATGAGAATTAAAATGTGAGGGGTTGGAGAGACAGCTCAGCAGTTAAGAACACATACTGCCCTTTCAGAGGACCAAGTTCAGTTCCCAACACCCACATTGGGAAGTTCACAATGGCCTGTAACTCCAGTTCTACTGAGTTTGGCTCCCTTTTCTGATCTCTGCAGGTACTTTCATGTATGTGGTACATATACATATGCTCAAGCTTACACACATACACATACCTTTTAAAAATCTAACGTATGAAATCTTTGACTTAGTAACTTAACTTTCAGCGTTTTTATCCTAATACAATATTCATACTCAAAGATATATTTAAAAAATACAGTTATAGACTCATTTAAAATATAAAAAGACTAGGGGGAAAATGTTCATTGTAGGCAAATAAAATAGTATTCATGAAGCATCTTAGAGCCATTGAAAAGCTTCAGGTACATCTACATATTTTGTCCTATCAAAAACAAGACTATTAACTAACTATGTAAACAAAGGTGGCACACCTCTGGATTCTGGCACCATATGTAACCACTTAGCCATTCTTTGTGTCGATGTATTTATAAAGTGAAGTTAATAATATTAGTCCTCATCCATCTCACAAATGAGCATCAAGTGCAAGAAGCCCTTTAAAAATCAAAAAGTTCAGGGCTGGAGAGATAGCTCAGTAGTTAAGAAAGAGCACTGGCTGCTCCTCTAAAGGACCTGGGTTCAATTTCCAGCACCCATGGCAGTTCACAACTGTCTATAACTCCAGTTCCAAGGGGTCCGTAGAACCAGGCATGCAAGTGGTGCAGATATCTGTGCATGCAGGCAAAATACTCATATACAGAAAATAAAATAAATAAATCTTAAAAAATAAATAAAAAGGTCATCCAGGTATGGTGATATACCCTTTTATTCCCAGCCCTTAGGAGACAGAGGCAGGTGGATCTCTGAGTCTACATAGTAAGCTCTAGGCCAGTTATGGCTGCAGAGTAAGTTCCTATCTTAAAACAAAAAAATTTCTATAGAGGTATAACTTATTCACAAAATAGCATTCTTTTACTAATCAAAATATAGCTACTCCTTTTTAATTAATTAATTTTATTTTATGTGCATTAGAGTTTTGCTGTGGGTTTCAGGTCCCCTGGAACTGGAGTTACAGACAATTGTGAGCTGCCATGTGGGTGCTGGGAATTGGACCCAGGGTCCTTTGGAAGAGCAGTCAGTGCTCTTAACCACTGAGCCATCTCTCCAGGCCCCAAACATAGGTACTTTTAAGCCAGATTTACTTTTCCTATCATTTATTTAAACCTATGTTCTTCAAAATGTGAGCAGGAGTTCAGCATGGTTGAGGGTGTTGAGCCGTAATGAAAACTCAAGGTAAGGCAGGCTGGCGGTGTCACCCATAGCCCCGGAGTCCTGAGGATGCTGAAGTGGGAGACTCACTTGAACCCATGATGAGACCAGCCTGGGCATCTGAAAGAGACTGTAACTCAAAAGGAGGAGGCCAGAAGATGGTTCATCAGGTAACACTCTTGCTGTGTGAGCCTGGGAACCTAAATCTAATTCCCAGAACACAAGAAAAGCTGGAGAGAGAGAGACAAATGACTCCACAATGTTGTCTTCTGATCTCCACATGTATACAGTGGCATGCATTATGTCCATGTATCACACACACACACACACACACACACACACACACACACACACACACACATATAATAGTATGATTTAAAGAAGGAAGGGAGGGTGAGAATGAAGGAAAGGGAATAGGAGCTGTATTGAACCTAAGTTTTGGATCCCCTACTTCTGATGAAATTATTACTCTTCTCCTCTCCTCCGTTTTCCTCCTCGCCCTCCTCCTCCTCCTCCTTCCTTGGCCCCTGGCCCTGTATACATGTGTGCTCCTTCTTGTGGATATATGTGAAGGCTGGAGTCCGGCAATAAGTGTCTTCCTCTACTGCTTCCCACCTTCCCTTTTGAGGCAGGATTTCTCACTGAACCTAGGACTCAGCAGTTTGCTAGGGAACCCACTGTCTTTGTCCTTTAGCACGGGGGTTGCAGATGCACTCAGTAGCACATGGCTTTCCGTAGATGCCCGGAGACCTGAGCTCTGCTCTTAGTGCTGGCAAAGCAAGCCTTTTCACCTATGGAACCATCTTCCCAGCCGGCTGGCTTGCTTGCTTTGCTCTCTCCCTTTTTTTGTGTGTAGGTTGCTAAGGATTGAACTCAGGGCTTCGTGTATGCTCAGCCAGTGCTCTAATCATGAACTATACCCCCAACCTCCCTTGTTTCTTTTATTGAGAAGAATCTGGGCTGACTCCCGTTCACCGTCACCAGGCTTCGGGCTGGGTTTGATCTGTTTTGGCTTCTGGTTTGCCCTTGCGATGTGAGTCACATAGGATGGTAAGGTAGTCAGTTTGTTCAACCCCAGCAGAAGCCAAGCGAGCTTTTGGTGAAAAGAGCAACGCAATTACCATTTTACAAACACGCACTCAGTCAGCATTAAAGACTGCGGCTGCTGCAAAACACTGTCTCCCGGGCAGCTGCTTTGCCGACTGTCCCCAATTAACTCACCAGAGACTCAAAAATAGAAGGCGGCCTCTGTCTGTTATATAATAAACAGTTCTTTATTTGAAATGACAATATTTACTTTTCCTATAGTGAGTGTGCAGCCTAGTAGGCAGTGGGCAAACAGTAGAAAGACCTGAAGTGGAAACTTGAGAGAGCGGTTTAGCTAGTGGTGTTCACTCCAACTTTCTGTTTCACCAACAGGGAATTGGAGGAACCCCTACATGCTATTCTGTATTTCTGTAGGCTCAAAGATGCACGTGACTCGCCGTCACTACGTGTATCTTTCTTGTCTTGGCTAATCTGGAAGCATACAAGACAGATGTAAAGTAATGAGTTATCCAATATGATAGTGTTTCATTTTTATTTCTCTTTATGCATTTGGGTGTTCTGCCTGCATGTATGTCTGTGCACCACCTGCAAGCCTGGTGCCCAAGGAATCAGAAGAGGACGTTGGCTCTCCTGGAACTGGAGTTACAGGTGGTTGTGAGCCAGCATGTGGGTGCTGGGAATCGAGCTAAGCACCTTCGTAAGAGCACCCAGGGTTCTCAATCACTGAGCCACCTCGCTGCCCCCATGGGAGTGCTTTAAACAAAATGAAGAATGTTTTTGTAGAGATTCTTCTAAGATGGGCAGGTATACCTCGTCATGGTGGTGTGTCCCTGTAACCCCAGCACAGGCCAGATTGAGCCAGAAGATAATGGGTCAAAGCCAAACTGGACTTTTTAGCAAGACCTTGTCTTAAGAAAAAAAAAAAAAAAGGCTTATCTCAATGATAGAACTGCTGTCTAGCATTTGAGAAGCCCTGCATTCTGGGCTCGGTAACATACATACACAAACACACACATAGACACACATGCACACACACATAAATAAAAATAGCAAATAATTTAAAATTCATTTCTAAACATTTATAAGTAACAAAGGGCTACCGTATGCAGTGTAGGTGACATCTAGCTTCCTGGAAGATCCTGTCTGCCACTCATTTTGTCATATAGAGCCTTCCAGAGGATCTCTATTTCTTGCATATGTAGAAGCGAAGTCCAACTGAGCTGTGCTCTTCTACAATACTCAGGCACAACAGAGAGATCTGCCCAAGAGAAAAACAAAACAAACAAACAAAAAAACCTTTGACTTTGCCAGACATGGTCCATCATGTCTTTAATCCCAGCATCTGAGAGGCAGGTGGATATCTCTTCGAGTTCTTCGAGGCCAGCCTGATCTATACAGTGAGTTCCCGAACAGCCGGAGCTACACAGCAAGACCCTGTCTCAAAAAAAATAAAAATAAATAAAAATGAAAACCAAAACCAAAACCAAAAAAACCCCTCAGGTTTTATGCTCATGTTTAGGAAACAACACTGATGCTGCGCTGTCCCTTAGACAATGAGACTTGCTTAGATTTTCCTCAGAGACCTTTTGTCTCCTGTGGCTGCTGGTCTGTTGTTAGTCGTAGTAACTCATTCAGCAAGAATAGTCATTTATTTTTATTTACCTCTATTGTGGTTCTGAGGCTGTAGGTCAGTGCCTAAGCATGTGCTTGACAAAGGTTCGATCCCAGAGCACACGCCGCG
>CABHPP010131635.1:0-25220 GCA_902168425.1 Peromyscus attwateri | reverse complement strand
GCTTCGAGAAACCGCGGTTTCCTGCTTGCAGGTCCCAGGCCACAGAATGCAGCCTTCTCTAGGAAAAGGGGTCCCGATTCCTTGCTTGCCTAGGGCGAACTGGAGAACCTCACTCGCCTGCAAAGTTCCTTACACCCGACGCCTCCAGTTTGGGGAGGGAGAAGGCTAGGGAGAGGTATGCCTGAAGTTGGAAAGGATAAAGAAGGGAGGAAGGACTAGAAGGCTAAAGAAGCCCTTCTACCTTCTAAGACCCCTCGCCCAGGCTCGGCGGCTCGCGGCTGAGAATCTGCCCTGCCACTCTGGTCCCTGCTCCTCCATCTCCCAGCTCGGCCCTCAGGGTTCCTTTTTTTGTTTCGATTCCTGCAGGCCGAAGGCTGCTTTGCCAGGAAGACAGCGCCCTCTCTCTCCGCCAGCCAGTCTGTGGGCCTGCGCCCCCTCCCTGCTCGGCTGACCTCGGGGCGCCTCCCTCTGGTCCCCGCCCTCCCGCTCTGGGTCTCCTCCTTCCTCCTGCCGGTACCGCGATCCGCCCTACTACTAATTGCCCATCAATCCCGGAGAGCAGCGACCTGAGAGCCCGCCTGGATCGGGGTCCCCCAGCCGCTGGGCTAGAGCGCCCGACCCCGGTCTGCACAACCGGGCGGAAGCGTCCCCGCACGGCAGCGGTGCCCGGGTCTGCGGTGAGGCCAGGCTCTGCGAGTCCCGATGGAAACACTCCGGGTGCGCACCTAATGGAGCACCTAATGCAGGACCCAGCCTGCATGAGGAGTGATGGTTGGGGGTAGCGACTGAACTTGGGTAGAGGGGTGTGTGTTGGTGGGTGAGGGGGTGGTGGTGGTGGTTTAAAAAAAAAAAAAATCTTACAGCCTTCTTCCAAGTCCTAAATGCGTCCCTCGAGGTTCACTATGCTTCCCGGCAGCCTTACCCCTGCTGGCTTCCAGGAGGCCTTTGCCAAGAACTGCAACGGTGTTGCAATGTCGAAGTACAGGCGGGTGGGTAAGACTCGCAGAAAGATATGGGCGGATGGATACCTTTCCAGTACCCTCTGCCCAGTATTTTCTTTCCCAGTACCCAGAGGGCTGCAGACAAACCAATGCTGCGCGACCCATTCAGAAACAGAGGGCATCCCAGTTCTGCCGGTGAAAACCAAAACTCGACTCTTGTAGGAATGGAGAAAAACAACAATAGCTAACAGATTTCCTGCGACATAGGCATTCATCCACAGATGCACAGGCCTAAAATGATCCCACACCCTGGAACTCCTTCTTGTTCCCTGGAGCGATAGGGGGGAGTTCGTCTCGAGGTGACCTCTCTCTGTCGAACACAGGCGGCTCCCAGCAAAGAACTAATTGAGTCACAAACCACTGGCCATTCCTAACAAAGCCATCTATCTCGGCGGCTCAGCGCCCAATTTGTCCGCCGCACTTTCTTCCGCAATTCAGAAAGCATTACTCTGTTTTTAAAAAGTATCGCGGCAGAGACGTGGCAATTATCCTGGGCTCGGGTTACTCTAAATGGCTTTAGACTGCGAAATGGAAGAATACAAATGCGGCGAACGTGTCGATCGCCTCGGGGCTGAGCCTGGACAAGGGATTGGGGAGCAGCTCGAGGAACTTTCGGTCAGGGAGAAGGAGACCAGGCACAGGGTTGCTTGCTTGGTGGCTCTGTCTTTCCACCAGGGAGAAGAGCTGGTCCTTTGCCGGCAAAGGTTAAGGTCTCCAAGCAACGGACCCTCAGAGTTCAGGGGGGAGAAAGGCTCGTGTCCTGACATGACCAGGCCAAACTGAGAGCTGGTTTTGAGTCTGTAGCAGGTTGAGAACTTCAGACAATACCAGGACGAGGAGCAGAAGAGAGGTCAAGGGTGTGAACTAGTATTGGAGAATCCGGTCCCTTCTGGGAAACCATACTGAGGCTGGGGAGGAAGCGGAGGAAAGGGGAGCGGGTTCTGAAGGGTGGGGAGCAGTAAAAGGCAGGCCTGGCTAGGGGCCCGGGAGCCAAAGAGCACGCTGCCAAGGTGAGATTCGGCCAGAGCTAGAGAAGCCCTGAGGCCGCTCGGTTTCTGCACACCAGGAGGCGGCGAGGGTAGGGGAGATGGTCTAAAAGTCTACATTTCGGTCCTCCAGGGTGAACTGGGCCTGGGCAATGGACACCGGAAAGAACAGTGAGAGGCACTCGGGTGCTTTTGCTGGGATGCAGACCTCTGTTCACCCCTGCAGGCTGTGTCGGCCACACTGTGTGCGCCTTTCTCCTTCTGTTCAAACCAGCCCCCACATCTTGAAGTAATCAGCAGCAGAGAAGGGACTCGTCCCCCTGGCATCTCAGGTTGAAGAAAGAGGTCCAGGAAAATGTGGTAGAGCCATTACAAGAAATCCGAGCCGCAGTCATCAGGGACTCCAATTGCCATCGCATTAGGATTGATTAGAGACCAGCAGTACCGTAATGACCCGGAAAGAGGGGCAGCCGGGGATTATTAATATCAGAATGTGTGTGTGTGTGTGTGTGTGTGTGTAGGGGGGTGGGGTGGAGCAAACTCGGGAGGGAGACGTTTTAAGTTACCGGGATTTATATATAAGTACAGGCTTACCTGAGGGAACCGGATAGTCAGGGAATCACACAAACAATAAATCTAATTGCATCTAAGATTTCACGAAGTCTGATTTTTGAGAGAGAGAGAGAGAGAGAGAGAGAGAGAGAGAGAGAATATATAATATATATATACATATATATATATATAGCAGGCTAACATTTTACTTTGAAAATATAAGCATGTAGATTTATAAATTGATTGTAAAGATCCAAAGTGAAGAGATGGGGAGAGGCATAAGCTGTCTGCTTTCCTTACAACTGGAATTCTAAAAAATATAAATAAATAAATAAATAAATAAATAAATAAATAAATAAATAGGTCTCTAACTACCCTGTTTCTTTCCCCTCTCATAGGAATGAACGTGTTTGCATTTTTCTTTCTAGGGCAGTGAGGTAACAAAATATACATTTTTTTCAGTCTGTAGAAGAGTAATAAAACGAGTTGTAATGGAAGCAGTCGTGCCCGGATAGCGGTTTTTGTTTTGTTTGTTCGAGATTTGAATGATCAGGATCCCAAAGAGATGTGCAGAAGAGAGTGGCTTGTCTCCTTCCTCGGAGTAAGAGCCAAAACAAATCAGCCCCTGATGGTCTGGGCTGCAATGCAGCTCACTGGATAATTAACTCCATCTTGCCAGTCCACCCTAACTGTTTATTTAATGTCACCCTGCATTACCGTCACTAGCACTTTCCTCTGAACAGGAGGAGCTGCAGGCTTTCACCTCCCAAAAGGAAATTCTTCTTAGCTTAGACAGATGTGGTACTCAGGATGTACATTAGTTGAGAGAGAGAGCGAGAGAGAGGAGAGGGAGGGGAAAGCTGAGTGAAAATCCAATGGAAGATAAGCACTCTCCGGAGCTCTCCTTTTGTGAACTTGCTCCAGTGTAGCATTTAAGGGGAAAGGGGCCCCATGTGTCCTACATTCATAAGAAGTGATCACGACGCCTCATTTTCCAGAAAGGTGATTGCCACCTCATGTTGAATGGGAGCTTATAGTTCAGACTCAAGCCATTGGTGTCCCGAGGCTGAGCTTCCTCAGAGCACAGCTGAAGGAACAGGAAGAAGCCAGCAGGGTGGGTGGGGGTGGGGGTGGGGTGAAAGGTAAATGCTGAGTAGTGGTGGAACCGGAGACATCAGGAATGGAGAGTGACGGAGTGAGTGACAGCTCAGGTGTGGACAAAATTAGCCTTTTTTTCCCCCCTTTGGGTAGCTAAGAGATTGAGACCGAGACACACAGGGAGACAGGCCATAACACCCCCCCAATCACAGGGGTCATGCACCCCTTCCCTTTCCCCTCTGTGCTTTCAGTATGAGGAGAGGAGGGGCCAGGGCTAGGAGCTCAGATTGGTGGAGAACAGCATTTAGGATGTATGTGTTTGGAGGTGTTATATTCTATCTGTCCCTCTGTGTTTCGCGGGACAGTTTGGAGATTGGGATGGCATTTTCTGGAGCTGCCGGCGGCGGTGGACAGGGGACGGGTTTCAGGCGTAGGACTCCAGCTGGTTCTGTTTGTCCAGGTGTGGGAGGGGGCGGCGGTCGGCTGCCGTCCTGGACCAGCCCAGCCTTTTCGCACCACGGAAGCAGAAGCCTCTGTCCCCACGCTTCCCGCTTCCAGGAGAAAGCCACTACCACCCCCTACTTCCATACATAAATACATTAGGGCTACAGACAAATCCTCATTGTTCAGAAATAAGCCGAGGAGGCCGGACGGCTCCCCTCAGCGAGGCAGAACCAGGCAGAGAGGATGGGTGGGAGGGAGGGAGGCGGGGGCCGCGCGGATCCGGTGTCGCGTTGCAGATTCCCACTAAAGATAACGAAACGTGATCTATTTTTCAGAACAGCAAGTGGATGGGAAAGAACCTTGACAACACAAAACTCATTTACTAATGGACTGGTTTTGAGTTTCTCCTCCCTGGGTCCGCAAATCTCCCTTCCTGATCCCTTGGCCTAGTCAGTCCTCGCAGGCTATGGCGTCCTGCACAAGGCAGGTGGGCGGCAGCTCCTGTGTGCGTCGCCCAGAATCTGAACCGGGTTCCCAAGGACCCCCGGGCAGGAGCCGCTTCCGTCAAAGCAGAGGAAAAAGATGAACACTGTTGCCTCGGCTGGGATCTGAGTCTCCGCACGGCTGCGTTGAGATGACACTAGTTTCATTGAGGATGCCCTTAACTTCCAAATCTGTAGGTAGGGTAGGAGCCCCCAAGTTCTTCTTGATGGTAAGGGAACTCCAAGAAACCCAGCTAGGAGACTCAAGGCATCTTGCTTCAAGCCAGGAGAAAAACAAGTAGGTCCCACATACAGGATTTTGATCCAAGGCCTATGTCAGTCCAGCAGCTCCTCATGTTTTCGCCGTGGCCTTTTGGCCCACTGCTTGTGTGCCCGACCATTACCCATTACCCGCACTGCAGAGGCACCCGGAGCCTCTCGGCCAGCGTCACCCTACCAAGTCCGGAAGCTGCCAGGGCAGCAGGGAGCCGGCTGAGTTGTTGGGTTTCCTTTAAATTCCCGACGCATCTCTGCTTTTCATGCGATTTGCATTGACAGCAAAGGTTTTATATTACAGAACAACTCAAACCTTTCTGTGCGCGATTTAAAATGGATCATTTGGTTTATGTGGTTTGTAAATTCATGTCATTTTACCTCTTTTAGTGGTTTTCAGTGAAAGGTTCCATTTGGGGAAACCTTATATATCCAAGCCAATAATTATCATTTATAACAATTGGTTCCCTTAACCGAGGGATCCAAAGAGCAGGTAGGCTCCTTGGTACAAAGTGCATAGCACTTTTTTCCTTTTCAGTTAAGTGATTTATTGGATTAAATGGGGGCGGGGGAGGCCATCGTGTCTCTGCCTCTGGGGAAAAAGTACCTCTCATTTACCTGGGTGTGGGTTATCACAGAACTTACCCCACTCCTCTCTCCAGTTGTCACCAGCGTCTGGTACAGTCCTGATTCCTTTTGAACAAAGATTTTTTAAAAAAAAAATGGCCAGGGGGATCTGGAGACTGCCAGGGAAATGGTGGCCATACACTGCCATCTCTCTCCTGTGATCCTCTGTAAATGTATACCTTTAGTTATCAGTGCCTTATACCTCCCTTCTCTGCAAAGACTGTTAATTACAAAGTACATGGGAGCACTCCACGAACCCTTTGTCTTTTAAAAGACATGACTGTGCTTATAACTCTCCTCCCATTTTAATGGTGCACACTTGTTCCAGGCTTTGGGGTACTGATTTTTGAGAGCCCATATCAGTCCCCATTCTGGTCCTCACGCAGCTGCCATGTCAATAAGGACTGTTCTAAGCAGAGACATTCCTCTTGGCAGGACACTGCCGTTCCTTAAGACTTCATCTGAAACGTCATGAGCACTAAAATAAGACAGGGAGGGAAAATTACCAGGCGCATAGCCTAGGGCTCAGCAGTGCCAGGCTTCAGTTTAGAAAGTAAGCCACTGGGCATACCATGCGGCAGGAGCTCTTTTGAAATAATACACACCCATTTAACGCATTTTTTAAAAGAAAAAAAAGCCTAAATGTAATGATGTATCAGCATCTGCTTCCAAGGTTTAATTGCATGGGATAGACCGAGTTTCAAGGGGGCAGAAAGCGTTGTGTGGGAGCTCATCAGAGGAGAGCCTTCCTGTCTACTTGCAATCTCTCGGGGAAGCAGCCTCGAGGTGGGAACCCTTTATGAGTGTGAAATGCACGTTACGGGGCGCATTGGACTGGGTGCATTATTTTAAAACCACATAAATAATACAAAGGGGAACCCTTCTCTCACTTAGACCTCAGAATGCAAAAGGTTCTGTGGTGCAGCCTCTTTGGCTGATGAAATCAAAACACTGAAAGAAGACAAGCAAGTTTAAAGAGCCCAGAGTTTGCTCCTGGCCATTCTCTAAGAGGGCACCCTGAAATCAAAAGCATTTTTGAAGTGTACTTAAAATTCTGTTTTGAACTTATCTAATCAGAGATAAGTATAGTCATAAAGTCACTCTCCAACCACCATTTGGCTTCCCTTATCTCCACACATTGTTCTTATCTGCTGCTAGTCTTAGCTACCGACAATAGATTATCTTTATTTAGAGAGGCTAATTGTTTTCAAAATCTTTTTAATAATTGCTTTGGAACAAGGTGTGCAAATGAGGCTTAAGATAATTACGGCTCCATTTGTTTGTGTAGTTTTACTAAGCATTCTCCACACAGAAACAAAATAGCAGATAATGGGACTTAACTTGCAGGACACCTCTCATTCTCTGGGAGCAAAATAGGCCAACCTTGCAGCGCACACACACACACACACACACACACACACACACTCACTCACGCACTTTATTTAATCTTCTTGGAGCCACGGTGCTTCTAGCTTTGAGGGCAGCGTCCCTCTCAGAGCAGGGCAAGGATTATGTTACAGCCCCACGGTTATTGGAGCTGGGCACAGTTTTATTTAATTTACACCCCATCCAGAGCCTTTTTGCGTGAGGTTCCCAATACATGTTTGCTAAATGGCAAGTAAAGCTTTTCGGCATGCATCGGCAACAGAGGTGGCGCTGAAAAACTCAACCGTGCAAATAGGGAAACTGAGTCCAGAAGTCTGTCGACAACGACAAGATACTAAACTGCAAATGGAGCACGGGTGTCTCCATCCACTCGGCCTTTGTGCCAGGGCCAACCCTTCTCCTGATGCCACATCCAGAGGCCCTTTGAGAATGAGGGGAATGTTGCCCGGATCAGGGTGTTTGCGCCCTTTGGGAGGCACTGGGGGTTAGGAAGGGAAAAAGGGGAGGAAGTTAGTTTTGGCTCCTGGAGCTGATGCCAAACCTGGGAGAAGCCACTCTCTGAGTGCCCGCAGCCCAGACCCCTAGTCTGCTCTTGTATTATTTATCGCGTTCCATAAGCTATTCATCAATCCATTATTTATTCATCTCAACATTAAGGTAATTAAATATGAGCTCACCGGGAAAAGCCAGGACTGCAAGGGACAGGGATAGGAGTATGGCGAAGAGGGTCATTAGAACGTCTACAACCATTGATTTGTGTGGAGACGCGCGAGGCTCCCCTTAGGCGACACCAAAGAGGGCGCCGCTTTGCGAGGTCCTGACTTGCTCGCTACCCTTTCCAGCACCCTAGTTCCCTCCTCCTGACCCCACCCCACTTCCCACCTCTCCAGGTTCTTCTCCCTCCCCCCACTCCTCATCCTCCCCCCCCCCCCCAGCTCGCCAGCTTCGCCCTCCCCACGCGGGGCGGCTGGGCGGCGCGGCTTTGCTGCCCGGCCGGGCGGCGCGCAGGCTGGCCAGCTTCGGATAGGCGCCGCCCGCAGCCAATCAGCGTGCCGGGGACGCTACGCGCTTTAAGGCCGCTGCAGGGAGAACAGAAACCAAGTTCCCCGGCAACCAGCAGCATCCACCCGGCGGCAGGCGGGAGCCAGAGAGGCCCGGAAGGCTGCGGAGTGCGCCGGGGCTACTCGGAGCCCAGCGCGCCCCTTACTTCTCTTCGTCTTCCTACGCCTCCCACCCGCAAGGTCCGACTGGTCTCTTCGCCAGTGCCAAACCTGGGAGGGGGTTAGGAGCAGCCGCGCCCCCCTCCCCGCGGCGCTTCCCCCACCCCACCCCCCTGCTTTCTCAGATCCTCTCTCTGCCGCGTGCGCCCGGGCCGGTGCGCCCCGGCAGCGCCAGCCATGTCGATGCTGCCGTCGTTTGGTTTTACGCAAGAGCAAGTGGCGTGCGTGTGCGAGGTTCTGCAGCAAGGCGGGAACCTGGAACGCCTGGGCAGGTTCTTGTGGTCGCTGCCCGCCTGCGATCACCTGCATAAGAACGAGAGCGTGCTCAAGGCCAAGGCGGTGGTCGCCTTCCACCGCGGCAACTTCCGCGAGCTCTACAAGATCCTGGAGAGCCACCAGTTCTCGCCCCACAACCACCCCAAACTGCAGCAGCTGTGGCTGAAAGCGCACTACGTGGAGGCCGAGAAACTTCGCGGCCGACCCCTGGGTGCCGTGGGCAAATATCGGGTACGCCGAAAATTCCCGCTGCCGCGAACCATCTGGGATGGCGAGGAGACCAGCTACTGTTTCAAGGAGAAGTCGCGGGGCGTGCTGCGGGAGTGGTACGCGCATAACCCCTACCCCTCGCCGCGGGAGAAGCGGGAGCTGGCCGAGGCCACCGGCCTCACCACCACCCAGGTCAGCAACTGGTTTAAGAACCGGAGGCAAAGAGACCGGGCCGCCGAGGCCAAGGAAAGGTACGCGGCGTGCTTGCCCAGGCGCGGGCGACCCCGGGGAGTCTCACCCTTCGCTCCTCTCTGCCCCTCTCCCGCCCTCCTCGGCAGGCATCGCTACCGGGTCGGTACCCGCCGGCTGCGAGCCGAGGTCCGTGGGGTGGCGCCCCGGCCTCGGCGGCGGCGCTGCAGTGAAAGTTCACGAACTCTCGAGGTTGCTTGCTAGGGACCGGGCCGCGTTTGCGCTGGGCACCCGCGAGTGGGTTTCTTTGGTGGGAGAGAGTGCCGGGAACCGCTGGCTCTGGGTTTGTTTTTCCTGCCTTCCTGGCTGGCTGCGGCGAAGAGAGGGGGTGGGCCAGGGAGTTTGTAGGTGGGAGGGAAGGGGGTGTATGGTTTGGTGTACGCGAGGGAAGCCGTTCGGTGCGGCGGAGGGTCCCGAACCTCTGCCCTTTCACTCCGGCTTGAAGTTGGTCTGAAACGTCAGCACCAGCCCCCAATGCCTCCGGGGCTCTTTTCTTGCTCTCTCTCCGGCTAGTGTATGGATGAGAGTTCATTCCGCCTGAGTTGGACAAAGGGAGGAGTCTCGTGAAGAAATACCCTGAAAAGAGAGATCTGGGGATGTCGCTACCGGGTGTCCTATCAGAGGCTCCAAGCCGGGAGAAGACTGCCGCCTGCCGCGCTCCCTCGTGCTTGGCCGGCTGGCTTTCTCCGGCCGCCGCCGCCGCCGCCGCCGCGGGCGAGGAGAGGGGCTGCAGTCGCTGGCTTCTCGCGTCCTGGAGCTCCGAAGCAAGGTTTTTTTTTTGGGGGGGGGGTGTAGGGTGAGGGGAGTCTCTGCTTCTCCCTCCTCGCGCAGCCAGGGCGGCTGCTAGGCCCGGGAGGTTCTCAGCGGAGCTTCTGACCGAGGTTCGGAGGCGCGCAGGGCAGGCGGCGGCGAGCGCAGCGCCGAGCAGAGCTGTTGGTCTTGGGGACCAGGGCGCAGGGCCCCCGCAGGCTGTCCTTTGTTCGCTGGCAGCCCCGGGTCCCCAGATCTGGTTTCCAAGTTCCCCTCTGGGTGGGAAACCACAGAGCCTGCCCAAATTCCACCGAAAGGGGCTCTCCCAGAGTGACCTTGCCGCAAAAGGGGAGAGCAGACCGGCCAACGCGCCGCGAGGGGTGGCTGCCGGCGCTTGCAAAGCGGAAGCGGCGTGCAGGGAAGTCCAGAAGTTGACCGGGACCCGGTGCGGGGACTGACCCACGGCCTTGCCCGGACCGACCGGCGCCCAGCCGGGGCGGGGCGGCGACGTTCTCCCTGCTGAGAAAGGGTGGGAGACTACGGATTGCTGGCGAGCAGCTGGAGAGGAGGGCAGGAGGGGCTGAGAAACGAACTTGGAGCGACGACCCAGAGGTTGCTGGGTTCCAGCTAGCCTTTAAGTTTACAAAACGGCCGGTCCCCGAAGCCAAGCGAGGGCCCACTCCTGGATGAAATCCGAGAGACTGGCTAAGCTCCCTGTGTTTACTCAGGTCACTGGGCCGCTCTGGGCACGGCTTCCCATGACCTGTCCTAGGTCTCTGAAACCCCAGTCTCCGGACAGGGGCCGGGAAACTGGTCATCTAATTGTTTCCTCAGATGGTGGCAGGCCACTGACTTGGGTCACCGCAAGCATGTGTGCATTGGGCAGTTTTGTCCCCTGATCATTTCTTTATCGAGACAACCATTTGTCCGAGGGCTTCCAAACAGTTACTTGGGAGGACAGGGCTAGTTGATAGGTACTTAACCATAGCTGTTGGAACAAACTGAAAAACACTTTTTTTTGTTGTTGTTGTTGCTAATTTAAAATAAACACGGCTCACCCGACTTTGAGGAGTACAGAAGAAACGGGGCTGTCTCCAAGCAGCAGACTCCTGGGTTCTCCAGTCGGCCTCTTCACCTCCCCCATGACCCTTGGGGATGGGTGGGAGGCAGAGCTCCTCCATTTGGGTTGGTGACAGATTGCACAACGCCCTTTCCTCCTTCCAGCCCCCCCTCCCCCTTCACCTCACACTTTTTTTTTTTAACCATATGGTGTTGTCCTCTATTTCTCAGGGAGAACACTGAAAACAATAACTCCTCCTCCAACAAGCAGAATCAACTCTCTCCTCTGGAAGGGGGCAAGCCGCTCATGTCCAGCTCAGAAGAGGAATTCTCACCTCCCCAAAGTCCAGACCAGAACTCGGTCCTTCTGCTACAGAGCAATATGGGCCACGCCAGGAGCTCAAACTATTCTCTTCCAGGCCTCACGGCCTCACAGCCCAGCCAAGGCCTGCAAGCTCATCAGCACCAGCTCCAGGACTCTCTACTGGGCCCACTCACCTCCAGTCTGGTGGACTTGGGTTCCTAAGTGGGGAGGTACCGGGGGCCTTGAAGGGGGTGGTGACAACTGGGGACACTTGTACATAGAAGTCAGGAACAACTTCGCAGCTTGTTTCTGGGGTTCTTTGCGCATAAAGGAATGACGGGCTTTCACAAATGTCTTTTTAAAAATTACAACCAAGAGCGATCTCAGTCGAGCATAGGCTCCCTCCTCTCTCTTAATGCTCTTTGCATTTCCCCTCCCACGGAAAGATCAGGAGACAAGCACCTCGTCTTGGTCCTGGGCAACCCAGGCATCCATTTCCGTAGCCTCTCCCTCCACCTCTTCTTTTTCATCTTGCTCGTCTTCCTTCTCCTCCTCTTCTTCGTTTTCTTTTAGTGAAGATTAAAAAAATACAAATCAACTGGATTTTAATTATTTCCTTTTAATTTATTTATGGAGGAATGGTTTGGGGAAGAGGAAAAGGTAATGAAGAGAAAGAGAGAGATGTCAAAAATAACGAAAGCAGAAACCCTCCAGGCTGAGAGGAGCTGGCTGCATTCTTAAGATGAATAGGAAAAAAAATAATAATCATAGCTGGTTTTGATGGGAAAATTAAGTTTACATTTTTCATATTTAGTGTTAAATAATTTTATGTAGATTAAAATAAAAGAACAGTATTAGTGGAGAGAAGTGCCTAAATGTCTTAATGCTCTCCGAGGCGGTTAGAAATAGAAGTGACATTAGTCATACAACTATTTTTGTCAAATTTAGTGGGGGGTTTTGGTGATTGTTTTCTTTCTTTTTCTCCTTATGACAAACTCTAAAAGTGTACCAACAAGGGAGGGGAACCCGCTTTCCAAAATGTCCTCACTTCTGCCCTCAGGACTTCCCACGGTCAGGCTGTCTCTGCGAAGGGGGACTCCTCCAGTCCTACTTTCTCCTTGCAAAAGGGTGCCAACAAACCTGGGGGCGACCTGGGATTTGTTACTAAAACAGCATGTGTTTCTAGGCTTCTTTTCTATTTGTACCCACACCAGTCTAAATTAAAACTCAGTAGACCACCAGGAGTTCGGTTCTGTTTCTGAAAAAGGTGAGTCGTGCATTGCTGTCATGGGGCCTATTTAAAAACAAGTTTTCTTGCTTACTTAGTAGCAGTTATGAATTGCAGGGTATTTTTTTTTTTGAAGTCTATCACCTGAAACCAAGGATATCAACTAGGTTAATGATAGGACAAAAGAGAAGAACTTTGGCCTTGGGTATTTATTTATTTTTTATTATTTAGAAATGCAGTTTTGTTTACCACTGTTGCTTCTCCACGGCGTTCATCTGCTAACTCTTCTGTGTTAACCACGTATGAAAAGACTGTGAAAGTAAAAATAATTTATCTGCTTTTTTTGTTGTTTTGAAAAGGGAACTCGAACACGGCTTTAAAATTATGAATTGATCTGTACAAATAAAAAGCAGGCCTACCAGGAGCTCTTTTCTCAGATAGTGTCCAGAAAAATCCCAGTAATCATGAAGGCTCCATGTTCTTTTTTTTGCCTGGGGCAAAATGATGTATCTTCTGTATTCAGCTTTTTAAGGCTAGTGAAACAAACGACGTTATTTATTAAAATTCTACTCAGGATAACGGGATTGGCTGGCTTGTGCTTTGTAAAATATTGTTCCCCAGGGAGAGTCTATTTATTCCCTGACATGACAGTTTCATAATTTTGATTTTTCCTCATCTATAAATGTCAACATTAATATATTTCTTTCTTACCTTTCCCCGTTGTTCTTGCCCTGAGTGGAATGAGGTGTGGATGTGTGTGAAATTAAGGCCTCCCTGTCATGAGTGTTTTGGTTTTTTTTTTTAACCGTCGAATTGTTTTGGGTTTAAAAAAGAGATGGTCACTGTGCTTTTAAATACAGTCACTTTTACTTACAAAGTCATTTTCCCTTGGTGATGGACAGATGTGCACACAGCCGCTCAGAGACCGTCATTTGGGCTGGGAGCTCCGGGTCCCAATCTCCCTTGTTAGTGTTTTGGATCATTAAGTCGGTGTTTATTTAAGTCACTAGGGTGTTTATTCTCCACGTCTTGGGCCACGGAGAAATGCCACCCTCTGCAGGAGGGGCTCTCACAGGGAATCGCCACACATTCTTCACATTCACTCCCCAAAACAAACACCCGGCACAAAGATAGCTTTCAGTGACCCTGACAGGCTTCAAAAGAGACCGCGGAAATCTCTCTGGAAAATAAGGAAGGACCAATTACTTTAATTTCTTACATGCCCTCGCTTCCTACTCCAACTACCCCCCACTCTTGCAGATCCTCTTGGCATAATTTTAGAGTCGTGGAAGTTCTGTCTCCCAGGGCGCGCCGGCCCACTTCCTGCTGGTTTGGTTAGTGGATCTTGGAAAAGTCTGCAGGTCTGGCTAGCAGCTAAGACGGCGGGTCCTGTAAAAGCCCCCGTGATTACTGCTTGTAAACTCGTTAAAAGGACAGTTTTCTGTCATAGCCATAAACTCTTTGTAAAATCCCTGGCACTCGATCCAGAATGTGCATATTCCAGATGTGTTTAATAAGAAATTGCACAATCTGCCTCTCTCCGCCATCCTCGGCTCAGTCTGCCTAAGAGCAGGACAAGCAAGCAGGAGGAGGCGAGAAAGCTGGATATTGCTGAGTTTTCTTGGCAATCATTTTAGAGCAATCATTGGGGGGGGGGGGGGGGGGGAGGGGGAGGACGACTAACTATATTTTTTCCCTCGAGGAAATCTTCGAGAACCAGCTGTTGAGGGGCATCCAATTTACCTTCTCTGAGTCAAAGTTTAACCGAATGCGAGCCACTTTTCGTTTCATAGCGATAGCCAAAAATGGTTGTGCAGCCTCTTATAAAGAAAGTGGTTTTTAGGACGAAACTTCACAGCATTTGCCAAGGGAGATTTAAAAAAAAAAAACCCCACCAAATCGAGTGATGATTTCTAAAACGTCTTTAATCTCACTACAAGGACGCTGGTGACCCCTTGGCTGAGAAAGAAGCTTCCTAAGTGTTCTGAGGCCAAGGTGCTTGGCCGGCAGTTGCTGAGTCTTTGGCTTAGCAGGTAGGGATTCAAGAACCTGGACTCAAGACCAGTGGAGTTGGTCGCCTTGGGTATTGAAAACTATTTTCTAGGCAAGGACAGCTTGGTCTTCATCTCGAGATAGGGTGGAAGCTCCCAGTGGGATCGTGCTGGTGGGCTAGCTCCAAGTTTGCCAAGCATTGACTCCCGGGCCAGGTCGCCTTTCCTGCACGCCTCCGAGGGCCCTCTTCTGAGAGCCAGGCACCGCACCCCAGCGCAGTAGCCCTCCGGCTCTGCACCGTCCGCTTGCAGAGGCGCCTTCGTCACGGCCTCCCACGCCTGAAAGTCTTCCGCGGGGCCCACGGGCAGGACTCCAGACTCAGGATCAAGAGGATCGTGGCCTGTGCTTCTGAGCGTCTGTCATCTGTCCACTCGGAGGCGGTTGGTGGCACTCAGTACTGAGGAGGCCAAGGCCAAAGAGAATCGCACCTGTCTCAGGTGCCGGGATCTTGTGGCGGCTCCGGGTGCAGGGTCCCGTGGGCCCCTGTGAAGTTCCTGAGAGAAGTTCCAGGCTGGCCTCAGGGGAGAACACAAGGCCTTGGGCTGAGCCTTGTGGGACAACGCAGCAGTCATCCTGGGCGTCCTGGGTCATCTCCCAGACTCAAGGCTCGACCTCTCTGATCAGCTCCTGCCTCACGCGAGTGGCACGGGACGGGACGTTCCATGGCAAGGTGGCATCTGGCCTTGAAGTGGGGTTTGTCTCCTGGCTGCCTGCGGCTCCCAGCGCAGGGGTCGCGCTCTCAGGCTCCGGCAGCCCATTCCCCAGCGGCCCTTCCCACTAGACTGGGGCCTCGGCTTTGGCTCTGTGGCTTAAACGCCTTACGCAAATGCGGTCCAAGCAGTGCCAACCAGGGCTGGGGAGTGGTACCTGGCTTCTAAAGTATATCCTTTAGTGCAGGGCAGTAGCTTTGCTTCCAGTGAAGCCCGGTCGCCGGGGGCCTGGGGGGCAGCTACCTATTCCCTTTGTCCAGTCCCAGACCCAGTGGGAAAGAACCAACCCAGCTGCGCAGCATTCTTGGTTCTGGCTGTTGAAGTACAAACTCTACCCAGATTTTATAGAGGTGGGTGGTATTGACAGGCACAGGTGTGTTAGTCCTTTTCCAAAGCTTTCTCCCAGAAGGCTCTAAAAAAACTCCTAGACCACCTCCTCCAACGGTCCAAAACCAGAGGAACCAGTGTCTGTGGCCACCAGGAGCGTTTAGCACTGAGGGTACCCCAGCAAAGACTTAGTTCCATAGGCTGCAGGCATGTTGGGTTACTTTAGTCCAGTGGGGACTTTTGAGCACCCCACGTTCATAGAGACTTCTTCGCAGGTCTGACTGGGTCCAGGAAATCCAACTGGAAACGTCTCTAAGGGGGGGGGGGTGGCTTAGGTAAAAGGTAGGTGAACCAGCCGGGAACAAAGACTATAAAAAAATTAGGTACGAAATGTTGGCTTTTCTTCTACCCAGAAAAAGCGCTGCCCTGAAAAGGCCTCATTTTCTTGCGCGTTTTAAACTCAGAAAACACACACACACACACACACACACACACACACACACACACACAACTTCATTCCAGCTGATGAAATTGGAAACCTGTTCTCCTACTGAGGACGACAATCGGGGTTTTAGACGCTGCGGTCCTTTCAGACAGTGAGAAACAACACCGTAGTAGCATTTAAAAACAAAGAAAAGGAGACGCTGGAGGCGCGTGGAAAGCGCCCGTTCCTCCAATCCTCTGATCTTCTCCTTTTAACTTGTTAATGGACAGCTGAGACCCGGCTTCTCAGCAGGTAGAGTACAATCCCACACTGCCTTTAGGAAAGAAAGGTACTCACTATGCTCTGTTACCGGATGCGAAAATATTCTCCAGGGTCGAACAGAACTAGGTAGGAACGAAACGAAAACCCGAACATCAAAACCAAGCCTTATTATTGAAAGGGGAAATAAATTTTACATATATTTCAGTGTGCCTGACGTGATCACTCAATTGTAATTAAAAATGTGGAAAGCTACTGAGCGCTCTTACTTCTTCCTTCAGTGACTGCCATGGAAAGAAAAATAAGTAGAGAAATTCTGGACCTTTATATAATAACACAGCCTGCAAATTATACCACCTACATCTATCTGGTCCCTTTTCTGACCTTCCCTCAAAGTAATATATATATTAAAAAAAACAAACAAATACTTTATAAGACTGACACAGGTCGAAATCAAAAGAGGAACACCATGGACTGATACAGCCAATTTTACTTTAATATGCCATACAAGTTAGTTTAATTTGGGACTTGAAATGGATTATGACTTTTAAAATGCCATGACTCATTCCTAATAGAAACGACTTTGGAGGGGGAGGGGGGAGATTAGTGGTGGTTCGGGATCTGAGCTGATGTCCATGTGGAATTTAAACAACAGTCCCAGAATACATAGTTTTACTGGCACAAGACATCGTGTCTTGAGATTCTTAGAGAATACATCTCATAGAGGGAGCCAATGTCCTTGGTAACCTCTAGATTCCAGGCAGCATGTCTGTGAAATTGACTTTTTAGGTGTTCTATGGACATGTGAGTATTTTTACAAACGCGGCTACTCCCCCACCCTCTCCACACACACCTTTTTCCTCTTGCCCTCGGGCAAGGCTTTAGCTGCTTTGCTAAAATTTCTAATTTGACTTTCCCATCACCTAAGTGTTTTTAAATACTTGAAAAAGACAATGGGATTGTGACCTCTGCCTCACCCAAGAACAAAACAATCCAAAACACCAAGCCCACATAAGTGTGACATCTTTGGTTGGCTCTCACACCAATCTTATATCACTGCAAGCGTCTGTCTGTGACAGTGTTCCTCTTAGCGGGTGCTGCTTCTGTGTGGCAGTGGTGGGGACTGGTATGGGGGTGGTGGTGGTGGATGGAAACAAGCTTACAGAGAAATGACCACTTTGAGAGTGAGATGGCATACTCTTCAATACTGAGCAGCGTTCACTGTACCTCTAAGCCTGTTTAGTACAGGGAAGACGGAACTAGTGCTGAATTGATTTAGAACGCTTTAAAGGTGGAAGTCGGGGCAGCCATGTTTTAAAGGTTGAGCTAGATAGAATGTCAGCACTCCTTAGTGTCTATAAGGTGAAAAGAACATTTACACAATTGGACCTTTGTCTGCCTTCAGATACGTGTGGTGAATATCTTCTGTGCATTGCCAATGCTATATAAACACGACATGCTTCCCCTGAAGTCAAGGCAAGGTTTCTTTCTTTCTTCTTTCTTTCTTTCCTTCCATCCTTTTTCTTTTCTTTTCTTTCTTTTTTCTTTTTTTTTTTTTTTTTACATTTTAATTGAAGAATAATATTGCTCAGGGCTCTACCTCTAAGTACAAATCACTAATCTAAGAAAATCAGTTCTGGGAATCTGGAACCAATGGCTATTTTCAAAATAAACAGACAAAAATCTTCATTAAAAAAAAAGGTCAGGAGGATTATTTTACATGCTGTATATCTCCTGGTTTCCCACAAAAAAAAAAAAAAAAACTTTTGTGTGGAAGAACTAATAGGCAGAATGATAGTAACAGACTCCTTACTATTTCTACCTGAAACCAGTCTGTTTTAACAGTTCCTAACTGTTCCTGGTTAGCTCTTCCAATATTAATATAGCTTAGAAAAAAAAGCTGAATGCATTTCTATTTTCCCTCTAAAAAAATTTCCCCCTAGAGAGAGGAAGGAGGTGTAGAAAAAGAAAGACATAACAAAACACAAAACAGTATGATTTAAAATTCATACTACAGTTTTAAAGCAAAAAAAAATTTATTATCTGCAAAGAGCACAAGAATGTAGACCTTTCTGCTTTGGTCCAGCGAAAGCAAGAATGAAATCAGAATTAAAATGCATGGGGGAGGGAGACTCACTCTTCTTTAGGGAAGCAGCACCTAGTAGGTTGCTCAGGCTCCCAGGGGTGACCCTACACCCATGTACATGCCAGCAGCACTGAGTGGGCTTTTAAAAAATAAAGTACATGAAGTTAGGGTGGGGGTTGGGGGGGAGATGAGAGGCGTTGGGGAGAGGAAGTGGAGTAAATGTGATCGAAACACATTACATACATGTATGAAATTCCCAGATGATAAGAAAATTAATAAGAAAATGATGGGGAGAATTTGAGAGGTTGGTCTTACACGGAGTTCAGTGTGGATACTCTACGTACTGATGGATGAGGGAAAAAAGGAAGACGTGGGGGCGGGGGGGGGGGGGAATCTACTCACAGAAATTTCTTAGAAACTCCTCTTGGAAGTTCCCCCTTTTGGTACAAGCAAGCAATGGCATCCAGGTAGACAAGATAATGGAGTCTACCTGAGGTTAGGGGTTATACCCATGGCTTCTAATAGGTAGGAGTTTTAATAGGCGACATGGAGACGTCTCATTCCCAATCCAGGGAAGACTAGAGGCTAAGAAAATGCCAAGGAGGGTGGGACGCAAGGTGTTGCCTCACATTCTGTCATCATTGGGTGTTTGTGTATGATGAGTTTTCTGAAAAGTATTTTCTGTTCCCGCGGCGGGGGAGGGTGGGGGGGGGTGGGGGGGGGGTTGGGGGGGACGGAGAGGGACAAGAAAGAGTTAATTTGATTTCTGATAGGTTTCACACGGTGGCCAGGTCTGCCAAAAAGGAGAGGAAGCAGAGACCAGCCCTATGATTAATTCTACCTGGTTTTTTTTTTTTTTTCCCATGAGCGATCACCTGCTCCAGGGGTCATGAATAGCAGGTAGCTCTCCTTCTCCTGGGCTCTCTGAGAGCCTCGTTTGTTTGGTGACAGCTGAGTGACAAGGCCTGAAACCCGAGCCCATGGCCGGGCCTGATGTGGGGATAAAAACCCTGGATGTTCCCTCAAACATTTCAGGAAATGAAAGTTGTAACGCGATCCCCCCCTGCGCCCACATCTCCCCCAGCCAACACAAAAGCTCAAAGGAGCCTTCTCGGATTGAATTCGGCCTGGAGTCGATGGAGGGAAAGCGGAGCCCAGCTCGCAGGGAGGGAGGAGGGGTGGTGCTGGTAGGCTGGGGCCTAGGCTGGCAAGCTTGCCCGGAGCCCGAGGAGGAGGAGGAGGCGGCGGCGAGCAGGGCGGCTGGGGCGCCCGAGGCCTGCACTTCTGCTGCGTCCCATCAGCCTTCGTGGGCTGCTCCTGCAGCCAGCCACGCGGTGAAACCCGTCTTCAGGGTCAACCCCCGGTGGGAGGAGAACCTGAGCCTTACCACCGCCGTCCTGAGGCCTGGCGATCTCCGAGGCCCCGTGGCCAGAGCGCAGGCCCAGGCCTCACCTCTGCCATGCCCGTTTACACGGGGAAGGGGAGGACGGTTCCAGAACCCTAGGCCAAGCCTTGGGCCTGAGCGTCCCTTCCGAGCTAGCCCCGCAGGCGGGTGCCGCTGCCTGGGTCCCCAGGCCGAGAGGCGCGAACGAACGCCTAGGCCTCACTCAGCACCCTCCCGCCCCGGGCCGCCCTCATCAGTCAGCGGCCTCCATCTGCCTCTGGGCCTCGCCGGCACTGGCGGTGGAAGCTTCCAGCGGGTGCCTGGAAGGGGGGGGAGGTAATGGGAGAAGCGAAGCCGAGAAGTGAACGCTTGCTCCGACCCCCACGCGGTCCTCCGTCGGGGGCCCCCAGACGCCTGTCAATCACCGTGCCCAGAGTGGGCTCGAGCTCCGGGGAGGTGGGAGGAAACAGAGCCAGGGCCCCTCTAGGGGGAGTTTTCCTTAATTCAACAGCTGCGACTGTTCCCTTCCACCCCCGATTTTTTTTTCTTCTTCTCCTTTTTCTTTTTCCTGCTCTGCACCAAGAAATCTTCCCCAGACAGCGTTATCAGTCTTCATCTCCTGAATCTTCACGGTGATGGCGAGGTCCCCTCTCCCCCTTAAGCGCAGAAACACGCTACAGAGAACTGATACTGATCCAGGAATCAGAAGTGCGCTGTCAGAGATCCCTCTCTTGCACACACTTGCAAGCTGTGCGGCTTGGGGGAAAGTTAGCTAATTTCTCCGAACCTTGATTTCCTCCTTGGGAAAACAGGAATTATGATACACTGTGGGGAAGCCTAAAATAAGCCGGAGTATTGGATATAAAATGCTCAGCACAATAGACATATAATGAATAGTAGCTATAATTATAACATCCTTGAAGCCTCCTTGGATTGCCACAAAGCTGCCTGGGAAAATTCCCATGATGCTAGAGTTTCCAGTGAAGGCAGATTATAGTCATTCCTCCTTTTGTTTAGAACAATGAAAGAAACAAATTATTTTATAGTGAACTAAGGTTTGATTAGGCTTTTTTTTTTTTTTGAGGATCGTCAAAACTGAAATATTTCTTGAATCTCTGAGTGCAGAATCTAGAGGTCTAATTCCAGTAACCCAACCCTGGAATGATATTTAATCTGTAGTACTTGGATTTGTGATCTATATTCTTTATGATTTGAACTCCTACGTCGATACCATCATACATAGTAGAATTCCATTGGTGAAAAATGAAACCCTCTTCAAGGTGCCTTAGATGACAAATTACTTAGAAGGGAACTAAGGCATTCAGCTGAATAGAGAATTTAAGGCCCCACCTAAATATGTCAACATAAATGTAGAATAAGAAACTACTTTGAAGATTTAATGCCTTGCTGATGTTAACACAGTGCTGGGTATCATGGTACCTGATAAATATTTTTTGAGTAAATGAATGGGCTGCTGAGACGATGGAAAGTCTTCAGATAGAACAGAATTCCCAGAGCTGGAGTTTTGCAAGGCCCTCTTGGGTACATTTCTTCTCTGGTGACATTTTCTAATGATCACCAGAGATGAATAGCTCATTTCAACATATAAAACACACCTTCTCTGATGTCAAGGACTTTCTCATCCCCTGTTTTACTGAAAGCAAAATACTTAGCTGAAAATTGCTTGAAGAAAAAAGGAGAAAGGGGAGAGAGAGAGAGAGAGAGAGAGAGAGAGAGAGAGAGAGAGAGAGAGAGTTGACCTTAAGGAGGAGCCTCTTGCACAGTGATCTTGCACGATTACATCACTGTTTTTACTAGAAGGAACTTTTGGTATCTCTTCTTCTTTAAACATTACATTTTCCCCTCTCCACTGTCCTCATTTCCTTCCAAAGAATCCTGGTCAACTAAAAACTGTAAATGTTCGAATTTTTGGCTTAGATAATCAAATTTACAACCAGTCACCCTGTATGTGTTCAGAAGAATTCAACACTTCTTTTTCTGTTTGCTGCTTATGAAATTCTATGTTATACTCCCATATTCCTCGTAGAGATTAATCTTTTTAAATGTATCCAAACCTATATGGTGTCATGCGCATATATGATTGCATTTATCTACATGCATGCATATTTGGGCACGTTGTAATGTTACTTTTATTTGTAAAGATGTGGATGTAAGCACTGCACAGAAATGAGTAGAAGATAAAGTGAGCTATCAGAATTTACGGAATTACTTACACTAGAGAAACATTTGACAGGAACTATGAGTATATTGCTGCTTAATCCTTTGCATATTGTGAAATAATTTGCACAGTGCCAGGGCCAAGAGTTTTTAGACTTATGTTTTTCTGCCACTGCTCTTAACATGACTGGAGTAAAGAAATATGTAGCATTTTTTTTCTCTTTCTGAATTGTTTCAGCATCCACATGTTTAGAAACACAAAAATATGTCCTTGTGCTCACTGAAAAAAAAACAAGGAGAAACAAGAAAGATCATTTATGCTGAGGAATAAGTTCATTTAAATTAGATTAAACTTTGCAGAGGGTGCTCCAGGGAGGTTTGGGTAGATTCCAAGCCTTAGCATATCATTCAAGAAACGAAAGGCCTTAGGGCATTCCAAAAGGCATGTCCGCTCTAAATCAGCATCAGTTCATTTCAAATAGAAAATATATGACTGAACTTGAAGGCTGGATAAAGCTGGGAGTTTTGTTTCCACTCTGCAGATGCATCGTAGTGAAATAAAGTGAATGTGGCAATCTAGGCCCCCTTTTCAGACTGAAGGACTTGCACATGATTGCCAAGGCTGGAAGTTCCTGCTCCGTCAGTCAGCTGCCATGAAACTGAAAGACTTTTTTGTCGATATGCTCAGAAATATAGTCACGCTCTTCCTACTGGAAATTACCTATAGAGAAAATGAAATAGCCCTCATGGAACGCTTACAAGATAACAAAGCTGCCTTCAGCATATTTCATGCGTGGCATTTTATCATTTTAATTATGGGTCAATTGCAGAGAACCCTGTAGTCCTTCAGCTACTGGTTGTATTCCCCCCTCCTTCTGATGAAGACCAAAAAATGACAGACAAGTATCACAGTTTCATGACAAGTCCAAAATTTCAATATTAGTCAGCTGAGCAAAGTCAGATACGAAGCCCAAATTTTATTTTTCAGATTTTGAACTTTCAGTATCCAGGTAGTGGCAAAATTGCAGTCAAAAGATTCACTTGGCAAATGCTATGAGTTGAGACCACCCTCCTTTTTACTAACAGATCACGAACAACTTCAAGATAATGAAGGCGGTGATTTAAACAATTACTTAAGAATCGATGAAAATACATTAAAAACAAAAGAACCATTCCTTTTGGTGAAGATTGAGGTAAAACTCACAAATAAAATTAAAGATCGATCTAGTCTTCCATTATGTTCCATTATGAACAATACAATGATGAGGAAAGACTAATTTTCCTAGCTGGTCCTCTCCTCTCAGCCATACTTCCTTTGAGAGGGGGAGCCAAGGGAAGTCTGGTAATGAGGATTAGGAGAGTCACACACTGCAAGCCAGTGGGTGTACCGTGGATTGTATTACCCGCAGGAGTGGAGGCAAAATACCCATAAAATAGCCTTTCAGATTCAGTTTGTCTCAGGTTACATTGTGAAATGCAGTGGTTTGGTGCAGTTGTATACCCGTTGGCTCTGGAGAATTAAAGAGAATTGGGGTGGGCCAAGCATTGTACAGGAGAGCTGCAGGTGGTACCAGGGGCACCGGGGTTTGTGGTTTCCTGTGGGAAATGCTTTTGGTGATTGCTTGCCCTGTTTGGTAGAGTGAGAAAGAAGAAGGAGGAGGTCCAGAGCAGGATTTGTGGTTCCTTGGTTATCAGGACAGTCTATATTGCATTGACTAATTTCATACAGGACATTACTTGTAAATTCATCATTGGCCCTTTCTGACCCAGTACACTGACTGGTAAAAGCTAGAATTATAGTTCTTTATAGACTAAGGGAGTTGTAGCTGGTCATGTTTCTTAGCTGAGAGATAAAAGCTCAATTCCTGACAAGACAATTCCCTGTAGTTTCTTTATTCTCTTGACAGAGATATCAATAAACCTGATATCCCGGCTGGAATTTAAGAGTGAAACCTTGCATGTGTTCACTTATGTTCCAATTGTAACTAGAAGTAGTAATTTTTTACTTCCTATTCTAGACTTTAGTGGGCTGGGCTGGGGGCAGGCTGTCACCTTAATGGCTGATCATGGAAGACAGTCTATTTTGATATATTTCCTTGGTATAACTTTTAAAGAGTAAATAAGAATTATCACATGAATATCTCTATTAGAGAAAATATGGTATTTAATAAGTTTGGGTGAATTATTGAGACTCTGGTAATAATGTCATTTTACCTACTATGTGTCTTTGTGACTATTGGTTAATGTTCTTAGTAAAATTTTAGTTAAAAAAATCAATGATTGGGCTTTATATAAACCAGTGGGTTATTAAAGATGAAGCGCCATCTCTGTAGAATTTGTAGATAGGTCAGCTTAATGTCAAAGTAAAGTCTTACTTTAAACCGACTATTTAGAGACAGTCAATCGATGAGCAGTGAGTTCCTAAGGAATACGGTTTTGGAAAACAGGCAAATGACAGATCTCTATTTCCTCAGCAGTTTGACCCTTCTCCTAACACTCTGTATCCCTTATTTCTTTGTTACCTTTCTATTGGACACATTCTAACGACTTGTGCTAGGTGGAATGGATGCAATTGTCTTTCAGACTCCATCTTTATTGAATGATTGATTCATTCAGCAGTAGTGGGTAGTTAAACCAAGCCTAGCGGGAGGCAACATTAGAGTTGGTAATGAAGTTGGATTAAAGCGCATAAAAGCAAATATTTTCTCTTTTTCCTGATAAAGCTGTGCTTATAATGAGCCAAGGATTTGAAAAAGGCAAAATGTAATGCTAGAAGGGATTAGATGATTGAGTGAGCTTGTCCTGCCTGCTTGAACCGATGGCTTTGCACGTGGGAAGCAGACATGTCAGAAAGAAAAACAAAACAGCACAAAACATCCCCCTCCCCGACCCTAGACATGCCGGCACAGAGATCTCTGCTAAACTTCTGTGCCTTTTGTTTTCACCAGGAATGAATCCAAATATTTAGATATGTTCTCAGTGTTGCATTTAAATTAGACATTTTGCCAAGAATGAAAGTTCAAGAAAAGTGAAATTGCTGGCCATGTATGTGCAAGAAATGTCAGGAAACGTCAGGAAGCGTCTCGGGAGAATTTAGACTCAGTACTGTCTTAGTGATAAATGTGAGGAAAAGGAAGGAGTTGATCTTTGGTTCCTTTTATCCTACCCCTTTCCAGTTTCAGAGTGCAGGCAATCCAGCCCAGGGCCTTGAACATATTAGGCAAGGACTTATCCCACCTTAACCCCAGACAGGGTTGCTCTGCGCAACAGCCCTGGCTGTCCTGGAACTCACTGTGTAGATCAGGCTGGCCCCTAACTCACAGAGATCCACCTGCCTCTGCCTCCTGAGTGCTGGGATTAAAGGAGCTTGCCACCATCGCCCAGCCTAGGCAAGTACTTCGTACTAAGCTATATCCAGGGCTTGTTTAGCTCTTATGGGAATGTTTTTCTACCTTGAGTGTTTGACAATGGTTAGAAAGCCATGATTTTGAAAGGCCTCTTTGTCCTCCTGGTTGTATGATTTAAGCTGGTTGTCTCAGAAGGAATCTGCCTGTGGTCACTCACTAATTCACAGAGTTAAAGCTGAGGTTATACCCATGTTAAAGAGTTGACCAGTTGAGTATAAAGAAAGAAGT
>CABHPP010131633.1:227-30163 GCA_902168425.1 Peromyscus attwateri | reverse complement strand
CCTCCCTGTTCAGCTGTATGCAATAGCCCCGCCTCTGTGTTCAACTATAATAAACAGGTTGCACTTCCAGGGTGCTGAGGCGCCTCCATCCAAGAGTCCAGACCAGCCAGTCCCAGTTTGTCTGTACTGTGTGTCTGTCCTTTCTTCATTCCCTCACTGCTCCGGTAAGGTCAATCTACCTTAATGATGAACTCTTACCCTGCCTTTAGCTAGGGACTCGGCACTTGGGTCCAGTCCATTCCCTCCTCCTCCTCCTTCCCTTCCATTTCTCTTCCTCTTCTCCCTCTCCTTCTCTCAACCTCCTGTATGTCTGTTGAAGTATTAGCCCACCTTCAGTCCATACCAAGCAGTTTCACCTTCAAAGGCCTTGGGTGGAGATTCTAAATCTGGATGAATTGTGTGACCATGCCTTTAAAAAAAATAAATCAATTCTGGCAAATTGAGCTCAGAGTATTTACAATCAATACACCCTATCTTCCAGAGATGGCTGGCTGGCTCTGCTCCTGGACAGCCATTTCCTAGTTTAATGCTGCAGAATCATCGCCCCTGCCCCGCCCTCCACCCACCCTTTCAGCCATGTGGGAATCACCATACATTTTGCTCTTGGGCTGTTGGTTGTTTGCTTTTTGTTTTCTGAGTTCTGCTCACCAACGAGGATTCTTAACCCCTATTCTGGCAAAGTGTTCTCGTATGTCACATGACTGTACACAACACCACTGTACACAGTGTGGGTTCTGTTCACTGCTGTAGGCTGGTGAGGGTTCCCTCATTTTAGGAAACTTTAACTGGACAGCAAATTCAACCAGTTACTGGCAAAGCATACTCTATGAAGTCTTTCAAATGTATGGTCCAACCCAGCTCAGCTCATTAGAGAGCAAGATTTATGGGAATATTCTCCAGAAATCCACACTATCCAAGACTATCATCTAGTTTTCTTTCTGTTGTTAAGAGAAAACACTGATCAAAACCAACTTGAGGAAGAGAGGGTTTATTTGGCTTACAGTTTACAGTCTCTCATCAAGGGAAACCAAGGCAGGAGCTAAAGCAGAGAGTATGGGGAATAGTGCTTATTGGTTCATTCCAGACTCATGTTCAGCTACCTTTCTCACATAACCCAGGCCCACCATCCTAAGCATAGTACCACCTACAGTGGGCTGGGATCTCCTCCATCCATTAGCAATCATGAAAATATCCCCATAAACATACCGACATGCCAATCTAACAGAGGCAGTTCCTTAGTTGAGGGTCCCTCTCCCCAAGTGTGTCAAGTTAACAACTGAAGCCAACTATGACACCAGCCTAAAGTATCTGCTCATCTCCAGCTCCCTGAAACCTCTGGAACCAGAGAGTGCATGAACTTCACTGATTGTAAACTAAAAGAATGAACATCAATCTATAATTAATTTTTTTGCCTTTAGCTTCATTTTTTACCATTATTTAAACCATAATTTGAATTTTCCTTTGTTTAGAAACATCTCGTGAATAACTGATGTTCCTTCTTTGATCCTGTATCATTTGGGGTTTTGTTGTTTTCTTGTTTTGTTTGGAGACAGTCTTACTATGTAGCCCTGGCTGGCCTCAACTTACTATGAAGACTTAGCTGTTGTCAAACTTACAGAGATCTTCTAGCCTCTGTGGCCCAGCACTGGGATTAAAGGTGTATACCACCATGATCCTCCCACACCAGTTTTTAACATGATCATGATAAAAATCAAATGGTGTTTGTTAAATACCTATGGTGTTACCATTCATGAGTATCATTACCTAACAACTCAGGTAGTTGAAGTATAATTGAGTTACAATTATTCTCATGTAGAACAAATCTCAAGACATGAAGATTTGTCATTATAATTACTGAGAATAATAATTACTTTTGGATTATGATTATTCATTAATTTGGCAATGACAGTTTAAGTACAATTTGGTTCTTTATGGAGACATTTTAACATTTATATATGAAAATATAAGGAATAAGTATCATAAAAGCATTTCCAAAGCCTAGTAACATCCATAATAATGCCCCCCCCATCAGCCATTATTGAAGTTACTTTGAAACTAAAAATTCCTGAGTGAGTGAAAAGAGAGAAACTGAAATACTTCAGTGTTTCACAAAGAGGAATCTGAGTTATTCGGTGTTTCTGAGCATGCATTCTTCCTACAGAGCATCGAGAAACCCAGACATCAGCATCATATTTGTGGGCTCAGCAAATAACCATGAAGAACAATGAACACAACTCCAGAAGCAGATACAAAGATGGCTTTCTATCCCCCACATCTGCTGAATCAGAGGAGCTCAGGCACTATGGATGATCAGACCGTATCTTAAGGGACAAGGGATGAGAACCTGGGGACTGCTTCAGATTTGAGATCAGGTTGCCAGACTTGGCAATGTGAGCCTCTACCCTCCATGATTCCAAATCTGGAACAGCCCCTGGGTCTCCAGAGAGCATCGGTAGAGAAGCCTTCCTGTTCCTCCCACTCTCCCATCCCATCCTCAGAGATAACCTGCTAGTCCCTCCATGGGAAATGTCTTGCTTGAATCAGCAGTGGTTTTCACTCTTCCTTATCACCCACACTTGTTGGGCTGTGTGGCTAACTGGGGATGAAGCCAGTGTGGGAGAGAGGAAGGTAAGTCTGTGTTCTAGGTTCCCTTCTGTTCCTGTGATAAAATACTCTGACAAAGAAGCAACTTAGACAAGAAAACGTTTATTTGGCTCATGTGTCCAAGATAGAGTCCGTCATTATGGGAAAGTCAAGGCAGGAACCTCAAGCAGCCAGTCACATCCACAGTCAAAAGCAGAAAGAAAATAAATATAGACATGCCTCTTGTGGTCATCCTGTCTCTACATGTCCAAACCCCAGGATCCCCTACCTAAGGAATGGGGCCATCTACAGTGAGCTGAGTCATCCCACATCAATTAACACTTAAAACAATCCCCCATAGACGGGCCCATAGCCCAACCTGATCTAGACAATCTTCCTAAGAGACTCTTTCCCCAGGTGATTCTAGATTGGGTCACGTTGACAACTAAAACTAAATTAAATTAAATGACAATTAAAATATCTCACTGTGCTTAAGTTAATTTCACCACAGAGGAGTGTCTTGTCTAAGATAGCTATCAGAGTAAGATGCATCATGGTCCAAACTTTGTCTGTTTTATTCACTCCTGTATTTACTCCCATATAGCACGCCTTGTTCATGCCTAGTTCGATGCCAAGCACAGATATTTTTCAAGGGATGAAGTACGGGTTGAGATGTGCTCTGCATTGTAGGCACTGCTGTGAAACATGGTTGTCGAAATCAAAGGAGGAGGAAAGGAAACAAGAGGAAGAGCAATTAGTTTTCTGTACTTGACTTTGAATCAATTTGAAACACTATGGGTAATTCTCAAAATCAATTAGAAATCTCAGTACTTGGGAAAAAATAAAAAATACGTGGACTGTGATGCCGGAAAAATGTTGAAGATGTGCTGTCAAATAGCAACACCTAGTGACCAGTCCCCAAACAACAGGACTCTGAATGACTCACACAAGCAAGGAAGTCCGTAAAGTGGCCAATTCTGCTGTCCTAGCAACAACGATAATTACCATGTTATGGTACTCAATGATTTGTTTACAAAACACATGTGCATATACTCATTTGGTAACTAACACAGATATTGTAGAGAATAAAATCAAGCAGGTATAGCAAAGAAGGTTGGAGTCTAGGCTGTTTGGCATGGCAGTGGTCAGCTAAGTAGGCTTTTGTTCTCTGAACAAGTTTGAATCCAAGAGCTGGCCATAGAACATACAGGTCCTCCGCGTCTGCCTGCCTCAGGAATGGTGGGTCACAAGAAGTGCCAGGAGATGGGTGTGGTGGCACATGCCTGTGATTCTAGCATTTTGGAGTCAGAGGCAGGAGGATCATGAGTTTGAGACCAGTCCGAGCTAAGAGAAAAACCTTGCCTTGAAATTAAAGTAGAAGTGGCAGGCATGAGAGACAGGGACAACTCAACTGAAGTGCTCGTCACCCCAAATAACAGCTCTAAGGATAGCCAAGCAAACGCACGCACGCACGCACGCACGCACGCACGCACGCACAAAGCAGTTTCATCAAGTGTGGTGGTTATGTTAATTATCAACTTGATCGAATCCAGAATCGCCTGGGAGATGGGCCCTCAGGATGTGCCTGTGGAGGATTATCTTGATTATATTAACTATGTGGGAAAATGAATTTCATTTGTTTGTTTGCTTGTTTGTTTGTTTGATACAGAGTTTCTCTGTGCTGCAGTTCTGGCTGTCCTGGAACTCACTCTGTAGACCAGGCTGGCCTCAAGCTCACAGAGGTCTGCCTGCCTCTGCCTCCTGAGTATCTGGATTAAAGGTGTGCACCACTGCCTTAATTGTGGGAGAGACTGTTCTCCGAGAGTCCTGGATGGTTTTATACCCAGTTGAACATTCTTCTCTCTCTGCTTCTTGACTGTAGATGCAGCATGACCACATTTCCAGTTCATAGGTGGTGAAACTAAAACTCTGAGGCATTAAAAGATGATTCAAGTTCATAGAGAGTGTGTGGTATTCACCCTACAGAAGATGACCCCTGCAGTCAGGGTTCTGGGCTTCTGAGTGGGGAAGGTTTAAAAAGATTGCTGATGGAACTCAAGTGGAAACCCCAGAAGAGTTGACGAGACATGTTTCAGTTTATTTTTCTGTTGCTGTGATAAAATGCTTTGTCAAAGGCAGGCCTCAAAAGGTGGATTTAGCTCACAGTTCTGGGTTATAGGCTATCATGGTGGTGCGAGGAAAGTATGGTGGCAGGAGCAATTCATGGCTGTGGTCGAGTGAACTTGCCTGTATCGAGATGGACCGAGTAGAGACAGTACCAGAAGAAGGGCCAGGTCTTCATCTCAAGGTCTGCTCTTTTGATGGTTGCTTCTTCCTGTTGTGCCCCACCTCCTGGAAGTTCCACAACCTCCCCCAAACAGTGACACAGGTGGAAATCAGGTGATTAAGCATGTGTGCTTGTGGGGGGAGGGGTGTCAGACCCGTCACAATATTCCACCGAGGTCCCCAAGAGGCTCGTGGTATCTTATAATCCAAACTGCATTCAGTCTACCTTCAAGAGTCTGCATAGTCCAACAATACAACCTGGCTCTCTTTACTTGGAGTCTCTGTAAAATCTGAAGGCAAATTGCATGCATCAGATGTATGATGGCAAGAGTCAACTTTCCTACTCCAAAAGTGAGGAATGGGGCAGGGCAAGGAACGATTATACTGAAGCAATATTGAACATGGCGTGCGGATTTCCTTAGGTCTCTGTTTTCAGTTCTTTTGGTATCCAAGAGTTCAATTGCTGTATCATACATCAATTGTTTCTTGTTTTTAGACAGGGCCTCATGTAGCCCAGGCTGTCCTCAACCCCACTGCGTAGCTGAGAATGATCTCCAATTCTGAGCCTCCTTATCTACCTCACCCACGCTAGGACTACAGGTGTGCATGACCACAGCTGGCTGGACTACTATTTTTTGAGGGAACTGCCACATTGCTCCAAACTTCCAAGTTTTAAGCAGCACTCTGCTTTTCTTGTCTTTGTCCCCTGAGCCCTTGGGAACGCAGCTGCTTTTTCTCTGGCCACCTAGTTCACTTTCAGGGCTTCTGTCTCTTGGATTAAGGTGTTGCTCTTGGAATAACAGTTGTGGTTGGTTTTTGTGGGAGGCAAACTTTGCGTTGCTTCCTGGGTGCTGCGGGCTGCTGACTTTGTCCTTGTTGTGGTGAAGCGATTGCTTTGCCTGCCATCTTCTTTAGCTGGAGCCCAGGGTGCCAGATGGGGAACTCATGCAGAGAACAACTGTGGTGTGGGTACAGCAGCTGCAAACCCTGTTTCTCCTCCCCTGAAATCAATAAATCAGTAACAAGGCTGGGAAAGGTGTGTGTGTGTGTGTGTGTGTGTGTGTGTGTGTGTGTGTGTGTGTGTATCTATATATGCATATACACACACATATGTGTGTATACCTATATATACATACACACATGTATATGTATATATGTGTATGTATGAAAGTCCAGGGATTTCTTAATTTGTAATTCATTAATATCAATTGTTCAAAATAAAGGGTTTCATTATGACACTTTCATGCCACTTCAATATACTTTATCATACACACACGCGCACACACACACACACACACACACACACACACACACACACACTCCTTGCTTGCACCCCTGCTCTCTCCTGCTGTTCCCCCTCCTCTCTCTGATAATCCTCCATGGAACTCTTGACATAAGTGACCCAGGGGATTCTGGAGCGTGTGAACTTTTAGGACCATTGGTGACTAAGGACAAAAACAATATTCATGAGTATATATATATATATATATATATATATGCAGGAACAGTAGGATAGATAGTTGGGTGTACCTGCTGAGCCCTGAACTCTGGGGTGGGTGTTCTCATGCATTTCATTTCATGTTTTCTAAACAACTTTGTGTCTTAATCCTTTCAGGTACTGTCTTAGGGTTTCTATTGCTGTGAAGAGACACCATGACCACTGCAACTCTTATAAAGGAAAACATGTAATTGGGGTGGTTTACATTTTCAGAGGTGTAGTTCATTATCATCACAGTGTGACATGGCAGTGTGCAGGCAGACATGGCGCTGGAGAAGGAGCTGAGTCTTACATCTTCACTTGAAGGCAACAGGATGTGGTCTGAGCCACTGGGCGTGGCTTGAGCATAGATGAGACCTCAAAGCCCACCCCCACAGCGACACACTTCCTCCAACAAGGCCAAACCTCCTAATAGTGCCACTCCCTACTCCCTGTGCGCTTATGGGGGGTCAATTCCATTCAAACTGCCACAGGTACTATAACAAAACACCACAATATCAGTAGCTTATAACAACAAAAATTTCTTTCTCATATTTCTAGACACTCAGAAGTCCAGCATCAAAGACTCAGCAGGTTCTTTGTCAGGTGGGCCCCACATTCCACTTCACAGAATATTGTTGTCTTGCTGCATTGTCCCAGAAGAGGAGGGCAGGGTGAGGAATCTCTCATGGACCTCTTTGATCTCTCTCTCCCTCCCCCAGCTGACCTATTGAGGGAGCCACTGGTTCCATTACAATGACCCTTATGACCTAATCACCTCCTAATGCCTTCCTTCACCTTTGGGGTTAGGATTTACCATCAAAATTTAAGGAGAGACAGGGACATTTAGGTCATAGAACTTCACATTTTCCCTGTCCAAATTTTGCTCCCAAGGCAGTTAAAACTCAGAGAGGTTAAAAACTTGCCTAAGGTTACAGAGTCAATGTAGAAGCCTGAATGTTTAGTAACATCTGCCTGCAAAATCCACCCGCTCTGTTATGCTTAGACCAGTCTTCCTATGTAGATTCACATCAGGAATCCATCATTTTTTTTTTTCCCCAAACGTATACTGCCTAGAAAGCTCACTAAAGGCCCCCGTGCCTGGGATAATTTCTCTCTGCTGGGTGGCCACAGCCCACGTTTTGGTACCCAGAAGTAAGAGATGTGGAGCAAATAATAACATCTGATTAACTTGTTTGGGGTGGGTTCTCTGTAGGGATTTGCCCAACAACCCGAAGTGGAAAATGTTCTTACACGTTCTGAGATGCCGCGATAGACTCTAATGACCCTTGTTTACCTCCTTTGAAGAGAGAGGTGGTAAAGGGCTTAGATGCTGTTTGGGGGGCCGTTCAGAGCAAGGCAGTGAGTAATATCAAAGCCTCACACCCGCAGGTCTGTGTTCCCCCTTTGTGTATTCACCTCGCCTGCACAAATGGGTACAAGGCACAAGGCCGCCTGACTCAAAACCCTTCAGAGGCTCCTATCTACATGTCCAGAATCACCAGGTGCTGCCTTGCTTATTATCTGTATCCCAAGGTGCCCCAAAACAGTCTCAATTTATAACCATTGGCATAACCGTTAATAACAAACATCTTGAATTTTAAAAATTACGTTAATATTTTATGTGTATGATTGCTTTGCCTGCATATGTCTGTGTGGCATGTTATATGCAGTGTCTGAGAAGGCCAGAGGAGGCGGTGGGGTCCTCTAGAACTGGGGTTCCAGAGAGTTGTTAGCAGTTACGTTGGTGCTGGGAACCACTGCTTTCAACTACTGAGTCGTCTCTCCAGCCCTAACAGCAACCATCTTGAAAGTCTAAAGTGGGTCTGTAAAGATGGCTCAGTGGTTATAGCACTGACCGTGTGAGCGTGAGCACTGGAATTTGGATTGCCATGTAAATGCAGGGTGGGTATTGTGGCCTGCTGTTATTCCAGCCTGGGAAGACAGAGACAGGATTCCCATAGTGAGCTGATTAGCAGGAGTAGCTACATGATGGGCTCTGGGTTTGATTAAGAGACCCTGCCTCAATGAAAGATGGAAGAGTGATTGATTGAAGATGATTCCTGAGACCAACCTCAGGACTCCACATGCATGTGCACACATGTACACCTGCAAATACACATGCAATCACATACATGCAAAACATGCAAACACATAAATGCACATGCAACCACATACATATAAAACATGCACGCACGCACACAGAGACATACACAAACACACACACATGCACGCAAGTACACACACAAATGAAAAAAGAAAATAAAAATAAAATCCAAAGGGTCCTGGCTCAGACCTTATAGGCCCATAGCTTCATGCTCCATTAGCTCCCGCTATGTTTGCATTATTTCATGTCCTACTTTTCATAACTCCAAGGCCTTTGTGACACTGTCCCTTCTCCCTGAAGTGACCTCCCCTGCTCACTTCTCTAGGCAATGGTCACAACGGCATTGCTTGCTTACACTGTTTCGTCACCAGGATCAGTTCCTCCCCGAGCCCTTCAAAGGCCCTCCATCTCTAAGGAGTGCAGCACAGGCATCCGAGACTGCTGCTCAGCCAGATCCATGAGCTCCGTGCGCTTTCTCCATCCTATAGCTGGGGTGGTCACTTCCGACTTCACACTCTCTTTTGAGCACAATTTCAAGTGGTCTGGATTCCGTCACAAGGGTACTATGCCCACTCATCGCATGAGATGGGGGGTGGACGATGCATAATGACAAGGCACCTAGATCCTCAACAAAAGACAGCTCAGTCAACAAGGGACAACCTCCTAAGCACTTCTGAACACACAGTACAGCCTGAACTGCGCCAGGGACTGAGGGGACCTAGCTCTACTCGCATGGCCCTTTTGGTCTGGAACTTGCAGTGGGATGTGACAGCCCAAAGAGGCACTGTGGGAGCTAGAGGAGAAGCAGTCACTCGGATGAGAGAGAAGTATGTTCAGAGGAGGCACTGTGGGGGGCCTGGGGGGGAAAGTAGACAGATTGTCAACTGGACAGAAGAAATAGGTGCAGTGGCCATGGAGTTAAGGGAACATCACTTGTCAGAGGATCCTGAAGAACAAGTTGTAAGGAAAGGAACGAGATGAGCTTGGAGAAAACCATGGAAGCCGCTTCAAGAAGGGCCTTGAATGTTATGGTAGGGAAGATGGACTTGCCCTTGGCTTTGGGTATTAATTCCCATCCAGCACAGAAGGCATTTAATGTAGAGGCTAATTTGCAGAGAAACCCCTTACTTTAAAGCTTCAAGGCTCAGCCACTCAGAGCTGAAAGAACTGCTTCCCCCAAGAAGACTTCCAGGCTAGCCACAGTCCCTCTGCATCATTTGATTTGTGGTCCTTAAATCCTACGGGGAGGGCTGGAGGTAAAATATTACTGTACAGTTTCAAAAGAACTTGGTCCCCTGCAAGGGGGAAAGAAAACTTATTGCCAGTTTAAGTGAACTGCTCAATTTGGGGACTGGAAATGCTGAAGAATTCCGTGTCAGCACAGCCTCAAGAATATCAGATTCCAGAACAATCAGGCAAATCGAGATTAGGCTCTGTATCAGGAGATCTCACTGAATCAATGCTAAACATTATAATTAGGAGGACAGCAGTCCCACTCTTGGGAGGGAGTTGTTCAAGTATTTAGAAGTCACCAAGGTCTGTGGCTTATTTTAGATGGTTATACATGTCTGAAAGAAAATGTGAGAAAATGTGACTAACTGGTGAACCAGGGGAGACGGGGGATCCATAGATGGACGTTGTTGTGATCCTTTCAACTTCTTTGTAGGTTTGATAATTTTAAAAATAAATTAGAAGAAAATAAAATTCCAAGCAGATACAGCTGAGTGTTCCGACTTCAGGTTGTGGCTATCTCAAGGTGAGGGCAGGCTCCTGGAGCCACTCACGCAGAACCAACATCTTGGAGTTCCCTGAGAAAGTTCTTGCAAATCTGTCTGAAATTGCAAAACTGCCACCACTTCTTCCCCTTCTCAAAATCAAAACATACATGCTGAAAGGCTCGGGGACTGTTTTGCACACTCTGTAATATTATGTCACTTGCCTGTGTCAGAAAAAGATTTACACCAACTACCAAGTCAATGCTGCATTTGAAAATAGCACTCACAAGAATCCTGTTTCCCCTCCCTCCCTCCCTCCCCCCTCTCGTGTGTGTGTGTGTGTGTGTGTGTGTGTGTGTGTGTGTGTGTGTGTGTGTGTATACCTTTCTTTGGAGTTGGTTTTAAATTACCAATTGAATTCTCATCTCATCCCCCATGATGCATGGTGCCTTTAATAATTCACAACACAATTCTATCATCTGTCCCCACTGTATTCCTCGCTCCAGAGCTTTATAAAATGTGTTTTCAGATGATTGCATCTGGGCTTAAGAAATATAGCAAGGGTGTCTTTTGGGAGAAAGAGAAGAAAATGATTTATAACTACAGAATATAATAAATACAGAATAGCTGTAATTAGTGAAGGAAAGTCATATGATTGAACAAATAATGTGCTATGTGCTTCAAAAATTACCAGGCGACATGTACCCTTCAGAGAAGTGATTATTCAGCAGCAAGACAGACAGGTCAGAAATCTTTCCATCTATTCACCCTTTCTGCTTACTCTGTGTCTGTGTTTGGCAATATACCTAAAGAAATACTGCAAGACTCCGTCATGTGACGAGAATTTATCACACATAATTCACTCCTAACAGGACCATTGATGGGAAACCATTGTACATTTCAGAGTGGGTAAAAGGAACAGTTCTCTGCAACCCTTTTACTTTGAAACATTAGTTTTCCTTTGAGTCATGTGTATATGCATGTGCCAGTGAGTGGGTATGTGCAATGTGAGTGCAAGTGATCTCGTAGTCCAGAAGAGGGTATTATATCCCCTGGAGCAGGAGATGCAGGAGACTGTGAGCCATCTGACGCTGAGAACTGATCTCAGGTCCTCTGGAAGAACACTACAGACTCTTACCTGCTGAGACAGTGGTGCTCAGCCTTCCTAATGCTGCAACCCTTTAATAATCTTCATATGGTTGTGGTGACTCCAACCATAAAATTATTTTGTTGCTACTTCACAGTTGTAATTTTGCTATTGTTATGAATCATAATGTAAATATCTAATATGCTGGATATCTGATATGTGTGACCCCCTGTGGGGGTCGTGACCCACAGGTTGAGAACTACCAAGGCCTAGCTGTCTCTGAACCCCACTGCAAACCTTTTCATCTTGAGCCAGACAAAGAAACTTTCCATGGAACCAGTACATGTGTATACCTGTAAAACTGAAAAGTCAAATTTCAAGTGAATCTGATTTACCAACCAGCTTCTCACATTTTCTATTTAATCCACTTCTTTCTTTTGAAATTCATACTTGAAAATCAGTTTCGAAATGTATTGGAGACTCACCCTAGGTAGAAGAACACCAAGTGAGGACTCCCACTTCAGAAGCATCTTTCTGACAGAGAAACTAACCAGCAGAATGGGAAGGAATAGGACCCTGGGGGAATCTCCACTCTGGGTAGAGAAATAACAGCTGTTGTCTCATAATTCAACAGGAAAAGTTCAAGTTCACAGTACTGTGAATCCTGCCTGACACACAGTAGACATAACCAAAGTCGGCAGGAATAGCATTTGCCACTCAATGGACATTCAGAGTGCAAATCCTGAGGCTCCGTGGTGGCTAACCTTGGTTGCCAATTTGGCGCATCTGGGAGGAGGGAACCTCAGCTAAGAATTGCTTGTATCAGATCGGTCTATAGGTATGTCTGTGGGTCATTTCCCTGCTAATTGATATAAGATGGCCCAGCCCACTCTGGGCAGTATCATCCTTAGGCAGATGGTTCTGGGCTGTATTAGAAAGGTAGATGAATGTGTGAGCCTGTAGACAGCATTCCTCCATGGTCTCTGCTTCAGTTCCTGCCTCCGGGTTCCTGTCTCGGGTTCCTGCCTTGGCTTCCCTCCATGATGGACTGTAGTTGGTAAGCCAAATGAACCCTTATCTCCCTAGGTTTCTTTTGGCCACGGTGCAGCAGAGACCAAACTAGGACAGGTATGTTTCCTTTTAGAAATGATTTCACGGTCTCTCCTTCAGGTTGCTGTTACTACACATTACCGTAGGCAACAGCTTGTCCTAATTCCGTTTTTTCTCTTCACCCTTTCAAGGATTCTAGAGCTGAGATTTATGAAAAGGTTCTGTTGACTTTCTTTTCTGTGCTGTCGATTAAACACTGGGCCTCCCACATACTAGGCAAGCACTCTGCCACAACCCACATTCCCACACCAACGTTCTGTTGATGTGTAAGCGAACAGACAGATCTTCTTACGCTTTTCAAGAGAAGGAATGCATTATTCTTCATGAGGACAAGAGAATGCTATAATGATATATGAAAACGAGCATGCAGCTGAAGTCCTCAAGTTCCTGCCTGGCGTCATCTCTTCTGGGGATGGATGGAGAGCAGCCATCACCGTTCACTCTTCTGTTGCTGTGATAAAACACCATGATGTATAGAAGCATGTCGCTGCAGGGGAGGGGGGAGCTTTGAAGCTTTATAGTCTCACTACTTCCTGATCTCTGTTTCCTGAGTGTGATGAAAACGTGGTTAGCCAGTGTCTTAGTTACTTTTCTTTTGCTGTGACAAATCACTATGACCAAGGAAACTTATAAAAGAAAGCAGCTTATTGATCTTACGGTTTCAGAGGGTTAGAGTCCACGATGGCAGAGCAAAGGCATGGAAGACAGGAGAGCTAAGAGCTCATATTCACAAGCAGGAGGCAGAGAGAGTTAACTGGGAGCAGCATGAGTCTTGAAGTCTCAAAGCCAGGGAGACACCTCCTCCAACAAGGATATACCACCTAATCCTTCCCAAACAGTTCCACCAACTGGGGACTAAGCATTCAAACATATGGACTTACAGGGGCCGTTCTCATTCAATTGACACTGTAGCTAGAGTTTTCCTGCCTTGCCCACAGTCAGGACAAATCTTTGTCACCCACCAGTCCCACAGCCGTTCAGACCCAACCAAGTAAACACAGAGACTTATATTGCTTACAAACTGTATGGCCATGGCAGGCTTCTTACTAACTGTTCTTATAGCTTAAATTAATCCATTTCTATAAATCTATACCTTGCCACATGGCTCGTGGCTTACCGGCATCTTTACATGCTGCTTGTCCTGGCGGCGGCTGGCTGTGTCTCCTTCCACCTTCCTGTTCTTTTCTCCTCTCTGTTAGTCCCGCCTACACTTCCTGCCTGGCCACTGGCCAATCGGTGTTTTATTTATTGACCAATCAGAGCAACACATTTGCCATACAGAACATCCCACAGCATGACACAGCCAGCCTTCTGCTCTTTGCACCCTGTCTAGACTTGCATGCATGTTACCATGCCTCCCTGCTATTATGGGCTCTCGCTCTCAAACTGTTAGTTAAAACAAATCCTTTCCCCCCTAAGTTGCTTTTTGTCATTGTGGTGGTTTGAATGAGAAATGTCTCCCGTAGGCTCCGACATTTGAACACTTGGTCCCTGGTTGGTGATACTGTTCGGGGAGGTCTAGGAGGTGTGGCCTTGCTGAAAGAAGTCTGTCACTGGGAGCTGTGTTTCAGAGCTAAAGTCCTCCTAGCACTTCCAGTTTGCTCTCTCTTTGGTCGTTTACGGTTCAAGAGGTGAACGCTCAGCTTCTTACTCCTACTGGCATGCTTACCATTTGCTGTCATAGCTTCCAGACACGCTGGCCCCTTATCCTCTGGAACCATAAGCCAAGATGAGCCCTTTCTTCTATAAGTTTCCTTGGTCATGGTGATTTATCACATCAAGCAACAGAAAAAAAAATGCCTAATAGAAATGCCCATAGTGCACATGCCCATTGCACATAGACATCCATGAGAATTCAAAAAGCCATTGCAAAGCTTGCTGCACTCAGTGCAATGCCTGATACATGATCAGTGTATATTAGCTACCATGTAATAGGTGACATATAATCTCAAAATGCTATACCTGTGATAGTTATCAATGTACTGCCTCCCCCCATTTCCATAATCACCCATCTTTGCCTGCTCTGTAAAAGTGGATGTGGACTCGTTAGGGTTTTCCTTTGCTCAGCTGGCAGTAACCTTTGTCAACAGCGGGAAGTGGAGAGACGCTGCGGGAGAAGCTTTCCCCTCCTGGCTCTGATATGCTCTCTCGTGTGCTCTGGATCACATATGTGGCTTCCGCAGAACTCAGCTCCTACAGTCCAAGCAGCTTCTCCATTACCAGCCCTTGATGTAGACACAACAGCACTCAGTAGACAATAGCTGCTCTCTACACTTGCCCACGTGAGGTTTTGTAACCACGTGCCTCCACTGATACACCTTCATGCACCACTTTTTCCACCTGGAATGCACCTGGAAAAGAATTTCCTAATGGGTTTCAGAGAGCAGGTTTCTAGAAAGTTCCATTGCTATGCCACCATGCTGATTCCTCTGCCATTCTACGAGCCAGAGTTATACCTTCACTACGAACTCTGAGCACTGAGGTGTGGGAGCCCCTTCTGGTGCATTCTGTCAGCCTCGACAGCTAGGGACTAATGCACATGTCTGCTGTCCTTACATTCTTCAATGTCCCCTTTATTCCTTTAACCTCATGCTATAGCAATGATTTTTCATATTAAACATCACCCTGGGGACAGCAAGGTGGGTAAAGGCACTTGCTACCAAGCCTGACGACCTGAATTCAATCTCTGGAACCCGTATGGTAGAACAAGAGGATCAACTCCTGTAAGTTGTCCTCTGACCTCTGTTTGCATCACACCACACACACACACACACACACACACACACACACGCACGCACGCACATGCATGCGCTTGGACATGCAGGTGTATTGTAATGAAACACTCCTGGGACTGGTATTCCTAAAGCTCACACTATAAACAGTGCTGAGTTAGTAGTTGGATCCATTAATTTTGGATACATTTGTTCCTCTGTTTTCTAAAAGTAGCCGATCTTCCTTCAAATCCATTTCTTTGTCTCTGCTTATGCTACCTTATATCCACTCTGACTGGCCCACCAACCAAGTTCTCCATCCTTGCTTCTGTTATGACCCATGAGCAGTTACTCTTTTTCCTCTTTCCTCTTCTTTCTTCCCTAGTCCTGTGCTCCCATTTCCAGATGCTCAGCACAAGCAATTAGTCTACAGCTACTTGCAGGGAAGTGGGTCTAACATTTTTGCAGGTTGAGTCCTAGGCAAAGGCCATCATTGTAGCCAGTGTTTAGGGACACTGGAGAGAAGAATGATGTACCCATGGGAAACAGCTTGTGCCATTAGGCTTCATATGCAGATTGACATCTCTGTCCATCCCAGCCCCATCCCAGCCCCGACCCCTGCCTTGGAGTAATATACTCTTTTAAGTTGCAGAATACCAACTCAGAATAAGACTTTTTTTCAAGTGTTAGATAATAAATCTAGGTAGGAAAAAGCTGCCAGTTCCCACAGTAAGATCACCTTACTAAATACCACTACTTCCAAGTGGTTACATCTTCAAAATTATAGGGGGAAAAATGTTGCTGATGTTGAAATTTTGATTTACAAGCCATTCAAGAGTAAGGAAAACCGTCTAAAGTTCTACTCACTGCTTAGGTGAGGTGGAAAATAGGCCTCATTCACTTTTTCTCCTCCAACACCAACCTTGACCTTCCTTTAATTCAATTTATTTGTACTCCTGCTGTATGCATAGTGCTTGCTGTAGATGCCATGGATGTGACAGATGTGAGCTGGTCGGAACGACCTCCCAGGGACTGGGGTGGAAGGAAGGGGGTAGAAATGAGATATGGACATTGACATAATGTCATTGTGTTTGTATTTTAAGGTGATGGAAGAGAGGGCGGGGGGGGGGGGAGCCGAGAAGAGGGCACGGGAGAGAGGAAATGGAAGATATGACGGGGGAATTGAGTGAGTGAGAAACTTGTTTTCCCCAGGAGTCAGGCTAGCCACCCATAAGCACTGCTTTTCCCATGGGGTTACAGATCCTGAGTCTGAACACTGTCGTGCTCAACCTCCTGTGACATGCCCAACTTAGATGATGTTACAACAGGAAGAGGTTGTCATGCCTTTACCCCCATTAACTTGCCAGCCATTCTCCATGTCATGAGTTGGTAACTGCCATTCAAGGACCAGACTGCCAACCACACCAAAGGATAAAGAAGGAAACTGTTGTGATGGATGCTCTTTATGTTGGACCCATTTGCTGGGCAGAGAATTTCCTTTCCTTGTGGCGGGAATGTATAGCAGAGGGTCATGCAAGATGTACCTGGGGAGATTCCTTTAGACACACTACAGCAAGACTCCCTCTTCATGTGTCCATAACACGTGGATTTTCAAAAACTAATAAGGGGGTCTATCTCTGCTCCTGTAACTAGGAATCATTGTCTTACAGCATCCCAGGTGGTGGATATTATCTTATAACCTCAGAAAAATGCACCATTCCCAGAAAGAACATTAAGCAGGTGCTATACCCAGTAATTTAGAGACATCAAGTTGCTTTCCCATGCCTAAATTTTATTCAGCAATACCACCAAGATGAAAGAGCATTTCAGGGAATACCCTTATGCCCCCCAGCTGTACCATCATTAATAATTTACTGTACTGCTACATCATATCCTTAGCCATCTGCTCCATCTATCAATCATACTGTTTTATGCATTTAAAATAAATTCCAGACATCACTGTATTTCCCCTTAAGTATTTCAATGTATGGGTCATTAATTAAGGCTCAATATATCATTTTTATTCTATTTGCAGTCAATTTTGTATTAAAAAATTCACAATTTGTGTGTTTATTGTATGTGTGTGTTCATGGTACATGTGGAGGTCAGAGGACAGACTTGGATGTCATTTCTCTGGTGCCATCCACTTGTTTTTTCCTTTTGGAGACAGAGTCTCTCACTGGGACACGGAATTCACATCTGTCTGTCTTTGCCTCCCCAGAGCACATCACAATTCCTAGCTTTTTTCTCTTTAAAAGCGGTTCTGAGGCTGTGCTCTCCCTGGCCCCAAAGACGCACGCATTTTAATTGTGCACTGTGTAATTCAATACATAAAACCATGTGATCCAAACTGTTATCGAGATATAAAACACTGCCACAACCTTGGAAAGTTCCCTTGAGCCCTGTCCCAATCAATCCCTTCTCCTACTGTCCTAGTCTCCTGCTTCCCAGGGCCAAGCACTGATTTCCCCAACGTGGCATTTGGGCTGTTTCAGAGCAGCATGTTAATAGAATCCCATAGTGAAGGATAGCATGCTATCTTTTATTTAAAGCTTCTTTCACTCAACAGAATGTGAGGTTCATGCTTTTTCTTGCATGTAGTTGGGTTGAGGGGTTGTTTTATCATTAGCTTATATTCTGTTGTGCAGATAAATATAAGAGCTTGTTTTCCCATTTCTCTATTGTAACACTTGCATTTTTGAACCAATTATTGGTATCAGACTGTATTCATTAAAGGTATTTCTATATTCTGCTGAGATGTATCTTGTACAAAGCAAACACCACACACACACACACACTCATGAGTTATCTTCGTTTTAGACTTAGAGTGTTAGAATACTAATGGAGAATGCTATATGGAACATAAACTCTAGAGACAGTTGAAAGAGTGGAGGAGCCAGAATACTTTAAGAGTTCAAAACGTGTGTTTATAATTATTAGTGTGTGTGCATGTGCACTCATGCTTGCCACGGTGTACTTGTGGAAATGAGAGGGCAAATCACATGGGCTGGTTCTTTCCTTCCACTATGTGGGTTCAGGGAATTTACCTCAGGTTGTCAGTGTTGGCAGCAAGTGCATTTACCTACTGAGCCGTCTCACCAACCCCCAGAATACTTTCAATACTTAAAATTTCAGTTAGCTTTTTTTTTTTTTTTTTTTCTGAGACAGGGTTTCTCTGTGTAGCTTTGGAGCCTGTTCTGGAACTTGCTCCATAGACCAGACTGGCCTGGAACTCACAGAGATCAGCCTGCTTCTGCCTCCTGAGTATGGGGATTAAAGGCGTGCACCACCACTGCCTGGCTGAGTTTGCTTGTTCTTAAAGGATACTTCCTTATGTTGCATGTCCTATTTTAATGATTCCATAATTGGTCTAGCTGCATTTTATTACAGTTGATTTTTTAAATTATTTCTTCTCCAATTAACTGGAAGCTCCTTCATAGCAGACACTCTCTTGCTGGTACCCTCAGCATAGAACTTGGCACATGGCAAGTATTTAGTAAATATTTCAAGAATGGACAAATGGAGCTGGCAAAATGGTTCAGCCAGTAAAAGTGCTTGCCACCAAGTCTAAGGACCCGAGTTCGATACCTGGGACCCACAGAGTGGAAGAAAACTGACTCTTGCAAATGTCTTATGACCTCAACATAAGCACCACAATAAGTGTCCCTCCCCTCAATAAAATAAATGTCAATTTTTAGAAGAGTGAACAGATGCATTAGAAACCAACATGAATGATTTACTTATCCAAGTTCCAGTCTCTAGGTTCTCTGCATGATTTGGGCAGCGTTCTGTGCCTGTGGAGTAGTTCCAAGTCTTTGCTTGATTATGTGTCCTTTGATTTCTAGTCACAGTCTCAGAACTGCTGCCTGGGGTAGGAACGTGAATTTGGTTCCTTCCACAGAGAGGTAGGGCTGAGGACTGAAAAGCAGAGTTGATAGCACATTAATTAAAGTTTACACTTGGAATGCCTGAACCCTGAATCCCAGAAGGTGCCAAGATCTTGGAGTCCCACCTCCTGATTCTTCAAAAAGACCAAAGGATGGAGAATGCCTCTGGACCCTCTGGGCTTCCAGGAACCACTCTATCACCTGACAGTACGTAGCTCTCCACAACAGCAAGCAGAAGGAAATACGGAAGGAGATGGAGGGAAGCGAGGAAGCGTAGCTTCGAGCAGCAAAATGGTTTCGCTAAAACTGACATCAGAACCCAGTCCTCTTCCCCAGTCCAGCTCTGGTGCCAGCAGCTTTTTGCATTTTTAGCATGGCTGATGATATAAAGAACAGCATCTATTTCCCTCTTCCTGACGGCAACTTAATTATGGAAGCGGTCGTCTCGCCTTGCCGCAGCTGTTGCTTCCAGGTACCTGAAACGCTGGTGCCCCAGCAGCCTTGATTGAGAGGCCCAGTTTGCAAGAAAACAAGACAAAATACTTTGCTTCCTTGATTCTAGTGCGAATTTAATTTAATTAGCATCTGATTTACACAATGCACTTTTGACAGCTGTGTTTGTAGAGTCTCCGTGGAAGCAAGAAATTACCATCCATTGAAATCATCATCTAGGCTTATTTATCATCCTGCTGCATCTTCCCAGCCTTGAGCGCTGGGGACTTCTGTGTATTTCTGGCATGTTGCATGAAGGTTACGGTAAATAATACTCAAGTGAGTGCACTGGGCTTTGTGTTTAGTGCAGGCTTGTTCTGCAGCCTTAATAGGTTGGGGCTGGAAGCAAGGCTTTGGAGGCTTGATCAAAGGACAGGTGCCTTTTAATGTCGGGTTTTAAGGAAGATGAAAGATCTCAAATGAAAAATGCGTAACACCTGGGCCGGAGTAGCGGGCCACTCTGAGGAGGGTGGCTCAGGATGGATGTGGGAGACTGAAAGTATGGCACCTCTTCAGGACCTGGAGCTTGACTGAGGCAACTAAGAGATTGAAGGGAGTTGGGTGTCTGCCATGTTTAGGTTAGTTACTGCCTGGCACATAAAAAATACTTGTTGAATGAATGAATGAATAAATGGATGAATGAATGAATGAAGAATGAATGAGGTCCTGAAACTGAGCCCTTGCTTCATAGGTCTTTTTCTAAAAGGCTTTACAAGTGTTACTAGGTATCTTGTAGCTCAGGATCCTCTGTCAGGCACTGAGAGACATTCTGGAGAACATAATCATCCATAGAGTACGACTGCCAGCTCCAAGACTCCGTGGAAGGCAGGATCCGAGCTTTGCTGATCCTTGGCTGGCACACACAGATGACGTAAGTTCCTGCCCAACCATCGGCTGTGTGTATGTTTGCTTCTCAGACCCTGTTCAGTCCTCTTCTTTCTGCTCCCTGTAAGGTGCCTCCATCAAAATGGAGCTAAGTTCCTTCTCCTTCCTCCATATGTTTTAAAGTATAAGTGTCTCCTTTCTGACATGTTTTACACAGCATGTCCTAGGAGGCATCTCCAAGCTTGATCTTAGGATGACCCTGAACAGGAGAGAATTAAAGCGTCAGAACAATGGAGCCCGGTGTTCAGAACTGGGAGCTACGAGAAAAGTGCTGACTGGGATGCTACAGTGTAGGATTAGAACAGTAAAAACCTTAAAAGATACAGTCCAGGCCCAAGATACTGTTGGACTCATTGACTCTCAAAAGCGCTTGAACCCCTTCCCTAGCCAGTCATGTACGCAGATCGAACCTGCCTCCCATCTCCTGGTCAGCTAATTTTCAGTCAAGCTCTTCCTTTTGTCCCAGCATTGGCTTCTTCACACATCAGAGTATTCATACCATTGCTCTGGTATAAACTGAGGGACTGAAGGAGCTTCAGAATGGTTCAGCCCAGTCTGGCCATTCACTATCCTCTGTACTGAGCAAACCCATCATCTAAAATATGATTACCGTGGCTTAATAAGTCATGACCACACCAGGAAGAGCATCTGAGATAAGAGATGTACAAGGGACGCCCAGAGAATGGAGAACATGTGTCTACACTAGGGGACAAGGGAAGGTTTCGAAGAGGTGACATGAGAATGGGGTCTGGAATGAGAAAAGTGATAAAATGCTGCCGACGAGTGCCTTAATGGGGAGAGAGAAGAGGTAGAAATCCCAAGGAGAGAAAAGTATGCAGAGATGAAAAGTCATGATATAACACCGTTTCCACAGAGCAAGAAACCTGGCTCGTTGAGATAGGAAAGAGAGATAAGTTAGGCATTGTCCAGAAATGAGGGTGAAGAACTTAACATTGTATTCTGTCATCATGTGGGATCCTTGAAGGGGATGGGGAAGGGACGTGATCTGATTAGATTTACGGCTGAGGAGGAGAGCCTTGCACAGTACAAGCAAAAGCAGCGATCAAAAATAGGTCCAGGGGTTGGGGGGAGGGCTCAGTGGCTAAAGCACTGGCTGTGAGGATCTGAGTTTGGATCTCCAGAGTCCATGGAAACCCAGGCACAAAACTGTGCGTGTGGAATCCCAGTGTTCCTACAGAGAGAAGGGTGGTAGAGACGGGAGGATCCAGTGTGCTCAGGGCTAGCGAGCCTGGTGGGTGGGGCAGGAAACAAGAGCCCTGTTTCCACAAAGTGGGAGTTGAGAACCAGTATCCAAAGTTGTCCTCTGACATCCATACACATGCAGTGGGACATGAGTACTCACCCACATATACACACACAAAGATTTATGTGTGTGTGTGTATGTGTGTGTGTGTGTGTGTGTGTGTGTGTTGTGTGTGTGTCCATCAAAATGAGATTTTTAGCTATTAAAAGGATAAATTGTCACAAATTTGCAATGGATAGATTGACAGCTGAGAGTCGAGATTGCCCCAAGTGTCCTGAAGTTTTCAGCTTGCATGACAGAGTGATGACCCCATTAGAAAGAAAGAAATGGCCAGGCAGTGGTGGTGCACGCCTTTAATCCCAGCACTCGGGAGGCAGAGGCAGGCAGATCTCTATGAGTTTGAGGCCAGCCTGGTCTACAAAGTAAGTTCCAGGAAAGTCGCAAAGCTACACAGAGAAACCCTGTCTTGAAAAAACGAGAGAGAGAGAGAGAGAGAGAGAGAGAGAGAGAGAGAGAGAGAGAGATATGCAAACTCCTGAGAAAGAAAGAAATATCCACCAGAGAAGCTGGTAAAAACAAAAACAAAATGTTCCCCAGTTCAATGTGTCACTTCTATACCTGGAAAATGCCCATTTCCTGGCAATCCTCCAGTTTTATACAATGAGAATATTAAAATTAAAGGGTGGTTTATAAAGTGTATTCTTAGGGCTTCTCAAAGCAGACTTCTTAGGTTGCTACTTCTTGGCATACTCCATGAACAGCTCATCTCATCATAGATCCTTCTGGAAAGAATTATATAGTTTATCTGCATCTTGCAGCTTGCCAGTACACATTAATGTGTGAAGGATAAGAATTTTTCATTTTGTTTAGTCAAACTCCTCCAAAAGATTAAGTTTTGGAGATTCTCTTTTTATATAAAATGTATTAATACCCAGAAGAAGATACAGAATGTAAAATACTAAACACTAGATAAGATAATATAAGAGGAATTAAATGACTTCCAAAATCATACACATTCTTAGTGGCACCGTGAGGACTAGACTTAACATTAGTGACTCCTTAGCCAGTGCCTGTATATCTCTCGGTTTCTGGTGTCCATAGAGGTGGGCTATGGGTCTTCAGCCAGAGGGCTGACTCTATTTGTTCTGGCTTTCCATTTCCTCTCTTCCATAGTACACAAGAAGTTCCTTCAAAAGCCGGGCAGTGGTGGCACATGCCTTAAATCCCAGCACTCAGGAGGCAAAGGCAGGTGGATCTCTGTAAGTTCGAGGTCAGCCTGGTCTACAAAGTGAGTTCCAGGACAGCCAGGGCTGTTACACAGAGAAACTCTGTCTCAAAAAACAAACAAAAAGTCCCTTCAGGTCACCATATTTGGTGAAGAACTTAACCTCCCCTTCTCCCAGCCCTTCCTATCTGTCTACCAAAAGGTCAAAACTAGTTTGCTAACAATATGGGGACAAATTGACAGGAAACCTTTCCTTCTCACCCTGACCTAAGTTCCTAATCCACCCACTTTGTGAACAGAGCTCCCTTCCTTTCAAAGTCATCTATCGGTAGATAGCTCTCTGTAAAAAATGACTCTATCCTGCCTTCCTTCTTCTTGTGGAATCTGGTCCCAGCAGCCAAGGACTCACCTTGATGGGTTTCTCTGACCCCAGGTTTTAAGATCATATCCTTAGCCTAGTAGAAGTGGCTCTCCACAGACCCCGCTTTCCTCCATCACCTATCCTGTCTAAGAGCCATATATAAACGTGAATAAACACTCAGAGCTATTCTGGTTTTATTGTTTTGTTTTTTTCTGTTACCGTGATAGAATATCCTGACAAAAAGCAGCATAGGGAATAAAGGGGCTTATTTTAAGTGTGTAAGGTTGGAGTACAGTCTATCATTGTAGGGAAGTCAAGGCAGGAACCTCAAATAACTAGGCACATCACAGCCACAGTCAAGAAGTCAAGAACAGAAAGAAATGAACACACACACACACACACACACACACTCACACACACACATACACACACTCACACACACACACATACACACACTCACACACACACATACACACACTCACACACACACACACACACACACACACTCACACACACACTACCCTGCTGCCATTGTTTGATTTCTTCACTGTTACACAGTTCAGGACCTCCTGCCTAAGGAGTGATGCACTGACAGAGAGCTGGCTCTTCCCACATCAATTCACTTAGTTAAGACAATCTCCTGCAGGCCAACCCGAGAAGGCAATCTCTCACTGAAACTCTTTTTTTTTTTTTTTTTTTTCTGGTGGTACTAGCTTGTGTCAATTTGAAAATTATAGTTAATACCATAAGAGGTATTGAATTGAACATATTCTGCTTCTCATAAAAGTCAAATTGTGGCTGGAAAGTAGAGATGTGGAAAGAGACATCAAGATAGACACATGAAAGAAACAAGTCGACTAACAAAAGACTAGAACATGGTCTCCACCAGGGCTGCATGGAAGAAACAGGAAGAGCCCACAGCATACAAATTCAAGAGGAAGCAGGGCCTGTGTAAAGACTGATAGCGTCATGAGATCGTTGATGCAGGACTTTTGAACGTCTGTCTTTTCCAAGTATCATCAGCCTTCTTTCATTCTTAGAGTATCATTCCCTTTCTAAATCAATTGTCTCTCTGTCTAATACCAACCACATGTCCCTGGTGCAATTCTTCCTCTGGGGTCACAAGAGCCTGGAGATTTCAGCTAGTGCCCCCTGGAGTCCAACATATTCAATAACCCCTATAAGAATTGAAGCAGAAAAGCACATAGAAAAAAATTTTAATAGACATTCTTGCTGGTCAGTGTTCGGCTTTAGGTATTGTCATGGAGACCACCAGGGACAAGGTAACACAATCACTGATGTTGCCCTTGGGAGCCATCTTGCTTTGTCCCCCCAAGATAACCTAAGGCCATCATATTTACCTTAAGGTACATTTTCTGCCCCCAATCCACTCAATTCTAAACAGAATTTTGTCTGTGCCACTTTGCCCTGACTTACATCGCTGGTCAGCCTGAGGGCCACCCTGAAGAAAACATATAATGAATGTCCCAGAGAAACGAAACCCACTTCTGTCCAAGTCTTTCATTAGGAACACTTCATATTTCTCTTCCCAGAAAAAAAAAAAATATTGCCTGCCCAAAGTAAATAAGATCTTTAGACCCAGGCTGTTCCCTTTGAATAGTGCATTTACACAGCATTGCAGTTAATATCACTATGCTCCAGGAGGCCTGTTCTTATTAGACCTTTTCAGGACAAGCCTATGAGCTAAGAAACTGGAATTAAAATCTAAGTCTCTTGAATATTCACCAGGCGTTTCCTTTACACTCCAAAACATGCTCCCTCCCACATTCCAAGCATTCCTTGTAGTCTCTGGTGAGGACCCCTGGGCCAGTCTTTTTATCAACTCATTGTCCTGAAGTAAGCTGGAGAGGGAATTTGAAATTTTTACTGAGTCCTACACACTTTCAGTTGATCTGTGAGTAGAGTGAACACAGAACTAGGTGTTTCTTCATAAATATTAGTCTTTGACATCATTTGGTGAACCTAGGGGAGCCAAGATAAAGGGTTCTGTGTAATATTGGAAGAGTGTGAGCATGTTTAAATCCAAGTTGTATGAAACAAAGCACAGAGCTGTTCTGCATGTTGCATCATGGGAGTATGGGCCAACTGGCTGGTGTAATAGCTCACTAAATATGGTAGTGGAAACTTCCTAACGCCTGCCGAATGCCAGCTATATCCATCAGAATTCTCCAGGGAAATAGACTCAAAGGGATTTATGTGGAGGTACTGACTCATGTACTCATGGGCCTGGCAAGTCCAAAGTCTAGACAGCATGTTAGTGGGCTGGAAATGCAGGTAAAGTTTCATCCTATAGTTTTGTTTTGTTTTTTATAGATGTATATAATGTATTTTGATCATCCTCAATCCCAGTACCCTTTCTTATCCCTCTCCTATACCTCCCTCTGGACCCCTTCTTCCAACAAATCCCCCTCCTACTTTCATTATGACCCACTGAGTTTAATTAGGGTCCACTACTGAAGAAAAGCAGCTCCCCCTCACTGTAACAGCCATTGGTTTCTAAGAGCTCCTTGGATAAAGGTAGACTCTTATCTGTCCCTCCCCCATCCATGCTGGAATGTTAACAGGCTCAGTCTTGTGCAGGTCTTGTGCTGGTAACCAGAGTTGCTCTTCACTTGTGAGTGTAACACCCATGTCCTGTCTTCATAGTACTCCTCCTCCTCATTCTCCAGCTTTTACCTTCTTCTACCCCATCTTCCACGATGTTCTCTGAGTCTCAAAAACAGCTGTGGGTAGCTGTCCTATTTAGGGCTGAGCACTCAACACTTTGACTAGTTATCAGTCCCTTCATTAACTGATGCCCACTGCAAAATGAAGCTCTTCTGACCAAGGCTGAGGCTAGTATTCATCTGTAAGTATAAACATAAATATTTAGAGGGCGGTTTGACAGCATGTCCATTTACGTGCTATAGTTTTTTTTTTGGTTTTTCGAGACAGGGTTTCTCTGTGTAGCTTTGCGCCTTTCCTGGAACTCACTTTGGAGACCAGGCTGGCCTCGAACTCACAGAGATCCACCTGGCTCTGCCTCCCGAGTGCTGGGATTAAAGGCGTGTGCCACCACCGCCCGGCTACGTGCTATAGTTTTGAGAGACACTTTTTCCCTTCCCAGAAACCTTAGTTTCAATCTTCAAAGGCCTCCAATGACTGGCTGAAGTCCACCCAGATTGTTGAACAAAACTGCTTTTACTTGGAGCCAACCAACTGTAGATGTTAACCATTATCTACAGAATATCTCTACACCATAGATCAGTACCCCAAAGATCTGGATCCTGGAGCTTTGTCAAGATGATACATGGAACTAGGGCATGGTGGCCCAGCACTTGGGAAGCAGAGGCAGGAAGATCTTGAGTTGAAGGCCAGCCTAGACTACTTAGTGTGGTCAGTCTCAAGAAGAAAAATGCCTCAATGAACCAAACATCATAGCAGTCAATGAGAAAAGTAGATATTTTAGTCAGTTGCCCCAAATTTGCATTGGTAGCTCCATGTACAATTTCAGAAAACAATTTGCTTACAATTTGAAGATGAAAGTTTAGCCAATATTGATATATTCTTAGGAGCCATCGTGTTTGTGGGAAGATGCCATCTTACCCAGACAGTAAAACAAAGTTTCCCTCACTATAACCAAAGACTATCATGAATATTTAATATGAAGACATATTTTCTACAGAAATTCACCCAATTCTGAATAAAATTTTGTCTGCTGTCTACTGTGTTTGCTAGCTCATGACAAAGTTCTATAAGGTACTTGGGGATGAAAATGGTTAAAAGTTTGCCTGACTTTACTCTGCTGCTAGTATAAGAAGTAATTATATCTTACAGTTGGAAGTGGTGCAATTTGGCAGGGGATAGGAACTTTTATGGGGATAATTGAAGGACATTGTCACCAAGCAGCCTGAAAAGATGAAAAGGCTCGACTTGTCTTGGAGGGACTGCTTATTCAGGGAAAGGCACTTGAATGATTTATGTTGGTGATAAAGGATGGATGCTTGTGTGCATCCATCAAAGAACTTCTCTCATCACCTTAGACTTTCTGAGTCGTTACTCTGAAGGTTAAGGTTTGGATGTCTCAATCATTAGCAAATTAACCTTGATTTGCCTACGTTACACACAATAAAATATGTTGATAAATAATCTAAAATGCCAACAATCAGAAAGTCATTTAAATTTAGATTAATTCAGAAGACTTCTTGACATGATTTGCTTAACTGAGGATCTGTTTGGATTGACAAGAATTTGGAGTTCAATACATATTCTCCATATACTGTTTAGTACCCATAGATTTACAAGGGGGCAAAGATACCTTTTGAGAAGAAAAAGACTAGAAGTGTGATTTCTTCAAGATTCAAAGACAGAGAGAACTGGGGAAGAGTTTCAGGCAGTAGAGCGTTTGCCAACATGCACAAAACTGTACATTTAATCCCAATATCACAAAACTGGTCATGCTGGTGCAGGCCAGTGAGCACAGTACTTGGGAGGTAGAGGCAGGAGGATCAGGAATTCAAGGTCATCTTTGGCCACATAGAGAGTTCAAGACCAGCCTGAGGCACAGAAATCCTATCTCAACACACACACACACACACACACACACACACACACACACACCATTCAATGATGTAAACAAGTCAGGATAGACTGGATGACAGTAACCAAGATGAGGTAGTGTGATAAAGACCCAGGAGGTGACCAACTATAAAGAGGGGGAGGGGCCGGTGAGATGGCTCAGTGGGTAAGAGTGCTTACTCTACAAGCCTGGTGACCTGAGTTCAATCCCCTGAACCCTTGTAAAGGTAGAAAGGGAGGACCAACACCCCAAAGTTGTCCTTTGACCCCTACATGTGCACCAAGAAAATCCCATCCATGAACACGCCCCCCCCCCCACCAATGTTAATAACACTGTTTGAATTTACAAAAGAGGGGGGGCTAGACTGGAGACAAGTGTGCCATGTCTCGGTTGTTGGTGAGAAGTATTGGTTCTGGTTAGAGAGTATGGTAACAACAGAACCACCTCCTACTGAGCCATCTTGGCGATATGATTGCATTTGGGGGAAATGGTTGCAAATGTCTAAGAGTTTTACCACTATGGAGATGTACTTGCCAGGAGACTAAACCCTCTGAGATGATCATGACTAGTCCTATGGAGAACTGGTTTTCTGTTTGCTTGTTTGTTTTGGTTTGGTTTGGGTACACTGAAGACAGATCTAGGCAAATGGCAGGTGGCAAGGGAAACAGGAGACTTTATTCGCAGGAGGCAGAGGAGACGGTTATGTAGCTAGGCGCCGCCATCTCACAGTAAGGTAGGCGGCATATCTGATATGGCTTGGTGAGCTCAGTCTGGTCCTAAGGTGGTTGAGATGAAATATCTGCCTTCTAGGAACATTATGGTTCTTAGTTGAGCTTAAGTATCCTTAGGAGTCCCTAGGAATGTGTAGGAATAAAAAACTATATTGGAACTATTGCTGTGTGAGGGCAAAATTTATGATAAAATGTAGCGGCTTAAAAACAACAAATATTTCTCATCTCATGTTCTGTAAGTCAGGAATTCAGGAGAGGGTTAGCTTGGAGGTCTTGGCTTAGGAGTTCTCACGATGCTGCTGGCTGGATCGACAGGCATCTGTAGGCTAGGAGGCCATCTTCCAAATATAGTCATGTGGTTGGCTGCAGCTTAGTTCCCCCTGTATGTTTGCTTCAAACTTTTGTTCCATACCACATGGGTGTCTTCAGAGCCTTGTTCCGTTCAGGCTGCTACACAAACGCCATACGGTAGGTGGTTTATAAAGACCAGAAGTTTACTTCTCATAGTCTGCGAGCCGGAAATCTCTAAGTGTCAGCATGGTCAGAGTTTGGAACAACCATCTTCAGACTTGTAAAAGCTGTCTTCTCACGTGGTAGATATATAACTGGCTCCCTCTGGCCTCTTACACAGGCACAAATATATCCTTCAAGAGGGATCTGATGTAATGACCTAACACCCCCCAGGGCCCCACCTCTAACACAGTCACATTGAGATTGAGATTTTGACATATGAATTTGGGGGTCTGGGGGAGAATGCATTGAGTCCACTGCACTGCCTGAGTCTCCTCACAACACAGCGACTGGATTGGGGTGCGGTGGGGAGGGAGAGTGTTACACGAATCTTAAAAGTTCTTATTAATAAAAACAAACCTGGAGCCAGGTACTGGGGTCAATGCTGGAAGATCAGAGAAGTAGAACAAGCCACAGCCACCTCACCTCACCAATCCCTCAGCTGATCCTGTTTCCTCAGACTGGAAGCCTCTGAGTCCTCATCCAGAATGAATCTCAGCTGAATTGCTGCTAAAAGCCTAAAAGCTTAACCAGCTCTAGTTCCTCATCCTCACGCCTTAAATACCTTTCTGCTTCCTGCCGTCACTTCCTGGGATTAAAGGCTCTTGTTACCACGTCTAGCTGTTTCCAGTGTGGCTTTGAATTCACAGAGATCCAGACGGATCTCTGCCTCTGGAACGCTAGGATTAAAGGCGTGTGTGCCACCATTTTCTGGCCTCTATATCTAGTGGCTGTTCTGTTCTCTGACCCCAGATATATTTATTAGGGTGCACGGTATATTGGGGAACACAATATCACCACAGGAGAGGCAGAGAGAGAGTGCATGCACTGGGAATGGAGTAGGCATTTTAAGCCTCAAAACTTGCCCCCATTGACACACCTCCTCCCATAAGGCCACATCTCCTAATCCTTCCCAAACAGTTCCA
>CABHPP010131630.1:0-10121 GCA_902168425.1 Peromyscus attwateri | reverse complement strand
CAGCTAGTTGCCAAGTGAAAATGCTTGGGTTTTAACATCCCAGCCTCTCCTGGGCCAGAAACTAGAGCTCTTCCGAGGGGATGCTGTTCAACTAATTTCTGGAAGCTTCCGTTGAGTAATGCCTGCTTTCATGAAGTGCCTGTATTTGTGCCTTGTCTTTTACCCACCCCAAACCCCCAGAGCCTCACGGAGCAATCTTTTGTATGTTCCTAACTGGAAGACCTGTCTTGACCTTTCTTAACCCCTGGCTGAAATATGGCTGTCTTCTCTGGGGAGCTCTCTGCCATCTGTCCCCTGACATCGTCTTCCCCTCGACTGACATGAAATACCGTGAGACTGAGCTCTGGGAAGGTAGGGACTTCATTTTGTCTCCTGCTGTGTCCCGGCACAGAGCTGTTACCGTATAGTTAAGGGAATCACGGGCCGGCATGTGGCTCAGTGGCTAGAGTGTACACTTAGCGTGCACACGGCCTTAGCACCCCACACAACTGGGCACCATAGTGTACGCCTGGAGTCATAGCATTTGGAGGAGCGGCAAGAGGGTCAGAAGTTCAAGGTTGTCTTTGACTACCGAGTGAGTTTGAGTCCAGCCTGGGCGACATGAGACCTTGGAGAGAGAGAGAGAGAGAGAGAGAGAGAGAGAGAGAGAGAGAGAGAGAATCAAATTGGTTGTAAGGACTATTGCCTGATTGCAAAATTCATTCTAAAAGGACCAAAATCTTTCCCGAGGCAAACAGCTGACACTTGGTAACTTCTTACTGAGGACCTGATACTGGGCTGCTGATTTTTAACACGTTCATTCTGTTGCCAGGCTGGCCTTGAACTTGCCATGACTCTTCTGCCTCAGCCTCCCCAGTACTGGGTGTCCCAGTTAGTTTTGTTTGTTTGTTGAGACAGGGTCTCTCTCTGTAGCCCAGGCTGTCCTGAAACTATGTAGACCAGGCTGGCCTTGAACTCACAGATATCTGCCTTCCTCTGCTCTCCTAGAGCTAAGACTAAAGGTGTATGCCACCAGGGAAGAGCAACCTCAATTGAGAAATTGTCTCCATCAGATTGCTTGTAGTCAAGTCTGCAGGGTGTTTATTGATTAATGATTGCTGTGGGCAGGTTGGTCCTGGGTTGTACAAGAAAGCAGGCTGAGCAAGCTGTGGGTAGCAAGCTTTCCTGCCTCCAGGATCCTGCTCAAGTGCCTGTCCTGACTTCCCTCAATGGAATAGACTGTGATGTGGAAGTGTAAGATGAACTAAACCCCCTCCTCCCCAAGCTGCTTTTGGACAGGCTGTTCTATCATAGCAACAGAAACCCCAACTAGGACACCGGGATTGCAGGCATGTACCACCATATGTGGCTTAAATACAAGGCTTTTAATTTTGCATGATTTCATTCAGGCCCTCACAACAAATGAGGAGATGGAGTCTCAGAATAATGAAATAACTTGCACCAAACCACGCAACCTGAAGGTTGTTTAATCCAAAGCGCAAAATTTCTTTAAACATTGTATTTTATTTTTTAGTGCATGCATGCGTGTGTGTGTGTGTGTGTGTGTGTGTGTGTGTGTGTGTGTGTGTGTCATGGTGTTCATCCCTGTCCCTCCCTGGTCATGGTGTGCGTGCCTGTGTATTAAATCTTTCCACTCCCTCTCTCTCTTCACACTAAGCATTTCTCAAGAGCAGACTGTTTCTTCTACATTGTTCTCTCTGCAGAATTCAGCATATTTGACATCTGAAAGACACTTAGTAAACAGTTCTGGCTGTGGGAGGATGGGGAAAAGCCTCGAAGAACCAGACAGAGCCGACTCACATTCTGGCTCTGCCACCTATCGGCTGTTTGACTTTGGGCAAATGATTTAACCTCTCTGATGTTTGATGTGTTTATTGATAAACTAAAAGCAAAACCACTTATGGTTTTGATAGTGAGGGTGCAGGGAGTTCATGCATGTCAAAACCCTCAGCAGAGTGCATAGCTTCTAGGTTACTGTGGGGTCAAGGGATCCGGACCTTTCTTTTCCTTCTGGTTGAGACAGGGTCTCATTATGTCACCCTGGCTGGCCTGAAAACTCCCTATGTAGTCCCAGCTGGCCTCGAACTCACAGAGACCCGCCTGCCTCTGCCTCCTGAGTGCTGAGATTAAAGGTGTGCGCCACCACACCCCGAGGGATCTGGATTTTCTGCTGAGCTCTGCCATGGCTGTAGAGCAAGCTCTCAGCTACTCTGCCCCATGACCTAAAAAGAGAGGTGACGGCCAACTCCCAGAACCACTGAGCACTGAAAACGAAGAGTAGTACAAAAGAGTGGGTCCCGAGAGCTATCTTTTCTACCTTGCCCACGCTTCCCCTTACACTGTGCCCGTTACAGCTGTGGCAGTGGGTGGCTGTTGTGGGATATGTGTACACTGCGTGAAAATGTATTGCTGTGACTGGTGTAATAAAAAGCTGAACGGCCAATAGCTAGGCAGGAGATATAGGCGGGATTTCTGGGGAGAGTAAGGAAGAGGAGGAGGAATCTAGGTGTGTGAGAGTTGCCAGTCAGACACTGAGGACACACAGGATGAGAGAGGTAAAAGCCATGAACCATGTGGGTGGCAGCACGTAGATAAATAAAAATGGGTTAATTTAAGTTATAAGAGCTAGTTAGAAACAAGCCTAAGCTGAGGCCGAACTTTCATAATTAATAGAAAGTCCCCATGTCATTATTTGTGAGTTGGTAGCCCAACTACCAAAGAAAAGTCCAACTACAAGTGACATCGGGACTCAGGTCTCTACTGAGCCCAAATCAGCCCCTAGAAATGGTGTGTCAGTCAGCTTTCTGCCCTGTAACAAATATCTGGGAGAATCAACTTGTGAAGAGGAGAGGTTTATTTGGGCTTAGCTTGGGGGGCTCTGACTGAGGGCCCCTTGACTCTCAGCCTCTGGTTGGGGAGGTGCATATCATTGTGGATGTGTGGCAAAGACCAGCTCACCTCATAGCTAGGAAGTGGAGGAGGAGGAAGAGGAAGTCTGGATACCTCCATGTCCTTCGGGGACACACCTCCAATGACCCAGCTTCCATCCCGTGTCCATACTATAGCAAGTGGGCTCCTGGAATCAAACCCTGCCTACGGGCCTCCCACCCAAGAACACAGGGGCAAGGAGCCTCTGACTTCAGGTGCCACTTAGAGAGGTGCACTATATCCTCACCTATATCCTCTGCCAGAAGAAAACAGCTAAGCCTGCCCCACGAGACAAACCACCCCTTAAGAGCTGCATACAGGGACTAAAAGCAAAAACAGGTTCTCAGTCAGGATGTTCTGTGGTTTATAATCAGAAAAGTCACATGGAACAGGACAGCACCTTGAGAGGTTGGCAGGGAGGCAGGCCAGGCCTGGAATGTCAGGGCCTGCAGGAGGGAGAGGTGGGGTGGAGTGATCCAAGTCTCCAGGAGGATGCAGGCTTTGGCCCAGACTGAGTGATAGCTTCCATCACTCTAGGGGAGACTGTGGTGTGTGTGAATCAAGGTTGCCCTTGCCTAGCCATTTGGGACCACCCAGGTGGCAGGTGTCTCCAGGCCTAGCCAGGGACAGTGTCATTATGAAATCTTCCAGGACCTGGCCCTTAGGTAGGGAACCCAGGCCCACACAGGCAGGCATTCTATTCTTTAGCTTCACTGAACCTTCTGCAGGTCTTCAGGCCCAAATGAGGCCGGCAGCAGCTCCCGGACTGTCCTGACTACATATGTGCCATCTGGCTTGGTCATGTACACGGCCCAGTCGGTGCCAAACTGGAAAAGAGAGCAAAATTGTGTGAGAGGCCAGGGGACTGAGGGCATGGGTTTGAATCCGACTCTACTGTTTTCTGTCTAATGGTCCTCTGTGCCTCAGTTTCCTCTCCTGTCAAATGTGAGTAACAATAATTACACCTGGTTCATAGAGCCTGAGGAGGAATCACGGGAAAAGCACAGGTCAACAGCACGGTCCATGGCCTGTTGTCAACTGGCCATGAGCATTCCCTAGGGGATGCCCCCAAGAGCTTTCGTAACACTAATACTTTTTCTCCATTTTCATGTATGTGTGGAATACATGTGTGTGTATGCACGCGGGGCGGGGGGGCACACATGGGAAAACATGCATGTGGAAACTCAAGGGTTGGGTCTCGAATCATCCTCTATGGCCCTTCTATCTTATTCACTGAGGCAGGGTCTCTCCATCAAACCCAGAGCTCACCCACAGGGCTGGTCCAGCCAGCTTGCTCTGCAGATCCCGTCTCTGCCTTCAAAGACTAGGATTGCAGGCGTCTGCCTAGACCACCTCGCTGTTACGTGGGTTTCTGGGGATGCAAACTCCGGTCCTCAAGGTTGCACACAAATGAGCCATCTTCCTAGCCGCTCTTGAAATACCTCCACCTTGGGCTGGAGAGATGGCTCAGTGGTTAAAAGCGCACAGTACTCTTGCAGAGAAGCCAAGTTTGATTTCCAGCTCCTGCACTGGGAAGCTCACAATTTCCTGTAACTCCGGCTCCAGATCTGATGTTTCTGGCCATTGTGGGCAACTGTGTTGGAATGCACACCCCCCACACAGACACACAGACATAATTAAAAATAAATTTAAAAAACTCTATGCCCCAGAGCTAGGGTTCCTTCTTCAATGATACTGACAGCCAGCATCTAGTGCCCCTTACAGGTTCACCTTTGTGCCTCATTCCAGGAGGACTTTGTGTCTGTGTGACGACTCTCAACATACTGTTTGCAGTACAGCATCATTATCTACCCGTGGAGGTGGTTGCTGTCATTGTACTCCTTCTACTGTCGAAGAAACTGAGGCTTAGAGGCATCAAGTCGGCTGTGGTGGTTTGGAAGTGGTGTCTCATCTGGACACTTGGTCCCCCGCTGGTAGGCATGTTTGGGGAGGTTTAGGGAGTGTGGCCTTGCTGGAAGTGCCACTGGTAGCAGGCTTTGAAATTTCGGAATCCATGGTTTCCAGCACACTCACTGTTTCCTGCTTACTGTTCTAGATGTGAGCCTTCAGCTTCCAGTTCCGGCCACCATACCTGCCATCTACTGTCCCTCCCATTATGGACCCTCACCCTCTGGAGCCATAGGCCCCAAATAACTATTTGGTGATTTATCACAGCATTAGGAAAGTAACTAATACATCAGCAAAGATGAACACATCTTCAGAACTTTCTCCCACACCCCACCTAGCTGTGGGTCCTCTGGGATTCACTGTCTTCATCTATGAGGTGCTTAGAAAAGGGTATTGGGGTGGGGGTGGGTAGATGGAGCGTTAAGTCAGTGATAGAGATGTGTGGCTGATGTGTGGGCTGCCAGCCGAGGCTGGTCCATGGCCTCCTGTTCTTCCACACATCTGTCTGAATCACTGAGCTGTTACCAGACACTATCAATCTTTGGGGGTTTTCAAAATTAAGGTTTCAAGGGAGAAAATTTTCCTGCTTGGCAGATTGTGCCTGAGGTTAAGGGTGTGAGCTAGATGTAGGTGGGTTTAGATGCCAGGTTCCTGGTTCCCAGGCCCATGGCTCCCTGTTCACATTTGGTTTCATGTTTCCCTCTCCCCTCCAGATATTTTTCTTTGCTCTCTGTCTCTGTCTCCGTCTCTGTCTCTGTCTCTCTCTCCCCTTTGCCAGCATCTAATCTGTTTGGAGAAAATGGCCATAAGTAAATGGATCAAGTTGGGGCCTTGGGAGCTAGAGATTTGGTGCATGCTGATAGATTCCTCAGACACGGTCACTGCGCTAGGCAGCTGTGCTCACCACCCCTGTGGTGAGGTGAAACTCACTGTGGGAATGAAATGAGTCTGGGGTGCCTTCTCCATCTGGACTTGGGAGATGAGCTCTGTGAAGTGCAGAGCTGGGAAACACAACACAGATAAACAAGCCAAACTGCCCTTCTCCCATCGAGAGTTCCAAAGCAGGAATGCTCCCAGAATGGGCAGCACACGCCCACCCTGTGGCAAAACCCCACAGACTTTCCTGTGCATGTGGCCCAGGAGTGGATGTAGGAGGCAGAGGCAGTGAGAAGGGCAGGGAGACTGGAGTCAGCTTTGGCTGCCATTGATACCAGCCCCTCATGGGCTGGTCGCTCTCCTTTGATGCTAATGGAGATAAAAATGATGACAGCTAGCCGGGCAGTGGTGGCGCACGCCTTTAATCCCAGCACTTGGGAGACAGAGGCAGGTGGATCTTTTTGTACATTTGAGGCCATCCTGGTCTACAGAGTGAGTTCCAGGATGGCCAGGGCCACACAGAGAAACCCTGTCTCGGGGGAAAAAAAAATGATGACAGCTGTTTCTATCCTGAGCTAGGGTGGGGCTGATGGAGCTGCCAGGTTCTGAGTATTCTCATAGCAAGCTACAGCTCAAGGGCCATGCTTGGGACTCTCTGGGCTTGTGGCTTTCATTTGGGGGAGATTATAGAGGGCACAGGCTTCTCTGAGAATAGTTAAGTCCTCCTTACTCAATCCCCCAATGCACACATTAACATCAGAAGCTCCCCTGGGCCTGAATGAGTACCCATGGTCAGGGATGGGCCATAGCTCGGTGTAGAGTATTTGTCTAGCACATACCGTGTCCTGGGTTCCATCTAGCCCCAGGACAGCAAAACCAACCAGCCAGCCAGCCCACCGTCCAAATCATTTTTTGATTTCCGGAAACTAGTAGTAAAATACACATTAGGTAAAACTTGTCATTTTTGTCATTTTTTTCCCCTGACTTTCCATTTCTGGTCAGTATACACTTTTTTTTTTTTTTCTAAAGATTTATTTATTTTGTATACAGTGTTCTGCTGGCATGTATGCCTGCAGGCCAGAAGAGGGCACCAGATCTCACTATTGATGGTTGTGGGTCATCATGTGGTTGCTGGGAATTGAACTCAGGACCTCTGGAAGAGGAGCCAGTGCTCTTAACCTCTGAGCCATCCCGCCAGCCTCATTTTTGTCCTTTTTAAGCATATAACTTGGTTCCCTTTATTCTGGAATGAAAATGCCCTCTGTTCCCTGGTGGGTACAGTGTGTGAGCCGGCCCTAGCCCATGCCTGTGATCCTCCATCCCATCCTCTTCCCACCACTGCCCTTTGCCCCTCTGCTGTTCATCACACAGCAAACATCTGGGCTGGTGTGAAACCCGCCGGTCCTTCTGTCTAGAATTCTCCTTCTCTAGAGCCACCTGGAGCAGAAGCTGGCAAAGTTTTTGCTGACAAAGGACAAATAGGAAGTATTTGGGGTTCCCAGGCTGTGTGGCCTTCCTGTAACTGCTCAGCCCTGCTACCACAGGGCCAGAGTGGTCGCCGCCAAAGCAGCAGTGACTGGGCATAGCCGTACCCCTACCAGACTTATCTACAATCAAAAAGCACTCTGGGATTGGCCTGCAGACTGGAGTTCATTGTTCTCTGTCCTCTGCTGCCCCTCTGTCCCCCAACTTCTCTTCCTGTATTTTCCCACAGCTGCTCGAAGCTCAGTGAGGGCAAGCCTGGCCTGGCTTATCCCCAGAGCTGGCTCAATGCCTGGCATCAACAACAGAGAATGGTCAGTATGTGTATGTTGAAAAGGGGTTCATTTCCAGTGACTCACGTGAACCCAGGAAGGCCTCGGGAGTCAACCAGCTGAGTAGCCCGGACAGTAACTGTTCACACTGGCAGTCTGGTGTGGGCCCTCAGAGACCTCAGGCTTGCTTTGCAGGGAGGAACCAAGCTCTTACCTCTCTCATGACCTGTCGGCAGGCTCCGCATGGAGAGATGAACTCCTCTTGTAGGTCACTAGGGAAAACAAAGACTGGAGTCAGAACAGTCTATCACAAGGCCTTTGGCCGGTGGCTGAGATTCACCTGCTGAGTCCCTGTCCTGCTGCAAATCAGGTCACACCCCATCAGACAATTCCTGATTCCCAGAAGCATTATGTCCTGGGAGCTGGGAAGGCGACTTGGCAGCTGGCCACACTTCCGAAAGCAAAGCCACAGTGGCAACGCTGTCCTCATCAGTGTGCTCATGAATGTTTAAGGAGCACTTAGCTGTCTTGTCGCCCACACTCCAGGAGATGGGGTGAAGGAGAGCTTGTCTCCGTCCTTCATAGGAGGGCTGGGCCCAGTGGGTGACACAAAACAGGATGACTTATTATTTTAAGTAAAATGCATTAAGAATGTCCAGTAATAAGCCCACCACTGGAGCGAGACAATGTCTCACACAGAAGGTGGCATCAGCCTGTCCTCACAGGAGGAAGAGAGCTACGCATTTCCATTTAATGAAGAATCACCATCCCAGGCATTTAACTATGTCATTTGGTTTAATTTTCAGAACCAGTGGTGTATCGGGGTAGCGGTTTCACTGGTGAGGTCATAGATTTGGTGAGATGGATAACAGAATGGTGATTCTAAAGTCCGGGGCCGGGGCGTTCTGTGTTTTAAAGAAATAAATGTAAGAGAGAAGCTGTGGGGGACTGGAAAGATAGCTCAGTGGTTAAGAGCACGTGTTACTTTTCCAGGGGACCTGAGTTCCATTCTCAGCACTCACAGGGTGGCTCACAACCATCTGGAACTCTGGCTCTAGAGAAGTTGAAACCTTCCTGTGTCCTCCTTGGGCACGTGCGTGCGTGTACACACACACACACACACACACACACACACACACACACACACAACACATATATAAAAGTGTCTATGAAAAGAAAGAAAGAGCCGGGCAATGGTGGCGTATGCCTTTAATCCCAGCACTCGGGAGGCAGAGCCAGGTGGATCTCTGTGAGTTCGAGGCCAGCCTGGTCTACAGAGTGAGTTCCAGGAAAGGCGCAAATCTACACAGAGAAACCCTGTCTTGAAAAACCAAAAAAAAAAGAAAGAAAGAAAGAAAGAAAGAAAGAAAGAAAAAAAAAAAAGGGAATGGAAGAAAGATTACACACAACAGCCCTGGGCATGGACGAATACCATGTATGTGTATCAAAGAGACAGACAGACACATACTTCCAGCCAGGGTTGCCTGTGAGAATTCAGGCACCTTTGAGCAGTCCTCTGGCTTGGACCGAGGACCAAGGATGGTGCTTAGAGAACACGGATTTGACTGTAGGGCCTTGGTGCCTGCCGCCACCGTCCCTGCCCTTCTGAGCCCACAGTTTTGTGACTGCTCTAGAAGAACATGGGATTTAAATTCTGACCCTCGGCCAACTGCCTGTTTTGTTCACTGTGTGGCTCTGAGTCATCTTAAGTCATTCAGGGATTGTTCCTTTGTCTGTAACACGTGGGTAACAATGTCATCTACTTGGCAGGATTTCAACAAAATGAGACAACATGGCTAAAGGATGTGTAAACTTTAGTTTTGAGACAGGGTCTCATGTAGCCCAGGCTGACCTCCGACTTGTCACACAGCTGAGGATGACCCTGACCTTGTGAGCCTCCTGCCTCCATCTCCTGAGTTCGTGCATTGCAGGCATGCACCACCATGCCTGGTTTTATGCCGTGCTGGGGATGGGCTCCAGGGCTTTGAACATGCTCGGTAGACGCTCTTCCAACTCAGCTAAATCTCTAGCCTCAGGGTTTTTATAAGCCTCCGAATGCTATATTGTTATTGCCTGGGTTAATTTCTGCACATCTGTTTCCTCCCACAGGCAACCTCTGTCATAATTTCCGTACTTTATCAGGTAGTTTTATTACATACCCAGTGCGCTGTGCTGCTGGTAATTAATCCGACTGTGTGTTAACAGTAGCTGTTGTGCTGTGTACTGTGTGCCTAGCACGCTGAGCTCCCTGCAAAGGGTTCTATAGGCCCTGGCTAATTTCACATGACAAATATTTATTGAACACTTACTATGTGCCCGGCACTGTGTGCTGCCACTGGTGCTAGGGGTGCGATAATGAACAGGACACACACATCCCCTGTGATCAGGACTTTCTAGACTAATGAGAGGAAAAGGCCAGCTCACCAGGCGGCAACGACCAAGTGGAGGCAGACAAAGACGGGACAGAGCAGTCAGGGGCCAGTTTTTAGATTCTGCGATGACTGAGTTAGAGCTGAGGGTCCAGTCAAAGAATGTTTGTTTTACATTTTATTTTAATTAATTAATTAATTAGTTAATTAATTAATTATTTTTTTTGAGACATGGCCTCATTCTGTAGCCCTGGCTGTCCTGGAACTCACTCTGTAGACCAGGCTG